>JAJNNY010000047.1:0-296260 GCA_022453515.1 Astrocystis sublimbata | reverse complement strand
TCAAGTGGTTCAAGTCCCATGTCCGCGTTGTATACCTTGTAGCCGTAACACTGGTAGAACCAATCAAGGTCGTAATCGGGCCATCCTGATAGATCCAAAGCCCATCGAGGGATACCAGGTGTTGCCTTGTAGCCTTCAACGCGGGGGTTGCCGACTAGAGCCCGCAAACCCTTCTCTTGAATGATCATCTCCACTGTCATGCGGCTGTACACGAGCGAGGCGGGGATATCATACCGACACTCTTCAGTTCCAGGCACTGTCCACCATTCTGTTAGTGATTACTCTTTCAGATATGAGTTCCGGGGGTTTTGCAGGCGACACTCCAAAGCCGGACTTAAAGCTCAAGCCTTTTGCCCCGACTCGCCCTCTTACTCTCCTCGAAAGCAGCTGAAACACAAGAGAAATTGACTGAAAGTAGCTTACAACTTCCCGCTTGAAGAAGGCCCAAAAGTCCGAAACTTTGTCTCTGGGGTCTATTGCTAACCGATAACGCCATCGCTGGACAGTCTCGAGGGCGTTGTCCCAGCGTCTCTTAGCTATATTAATCCAGATCGAGTGAACTATAAATCCGCCAATCCAAGGATCCATCTCATCTGATAGCATTTGCCTAAGAGGCCGTGGAAGACCCTTTGTAGTCCAAGTTTTGGCTGCCGCAGTTATGATGTTCCATGGTACTATCGCGCTTCCAAAGAGAAGAAGAACTTGATCGGGAAGTGCTGCTTCTTGCAATGTCCAGGCGCGATCCCACCAGCGGTTTTGACCATGGGAAGCGGCACGCAGAGCCTCCATAGCTCGGTTGAAAGTCGGACGGTCGTCAGCCACGGATGGGGGCAGGGGCAGTGTATTCATGTCGTCAGCCGACGAAGCTGTTGCAAGATAGCGAATAATTTCGAATGCGTTTTTTGCATCCGCATCAGTGATTTCAGCCGGGGGCACTCCAAGCCAGACCAGGCACTGGCTGCAGCGAGTATAAGTGCTGCGCATCAGCTTCACTTGCTGCGCTTTTTCTTCTAGATTCCACTGGTTGATGCATAGCTGGTCAACCCACAAATTCCTGACGCGGTCGCATAGTCGCAGTTGGCACAAAGCGTTATATAACCGTGGCGTAACTTTTACTTCGTTGCTCGACACTTGAATAGTCAACGGGGGGCGATCATCCCACGCGTATGACAACGCTTCATACTGCGGGTTGTCGGAGCGCGACACGACGCTGAGCTCACAGACAATTGGCGACTGGGAATCACCTGCGGCGGGTGGCATCAAACGCAAGATGCGAATTTCATCTGTTGAAAGCATCTCTGGATCGAATCAAGGGCTTCAACCACAATGAGGTTGTAGTGGGCGTTGATCTTCACGTAGGATCCAGGAGACCCACGTGATATTTTGCGAAACGCAGCAAAGACCACATTCGGTGTGGCTGCACTGACCCATGTCAGTGGCTCTAGAAGTTCAAGCCACATCATATTTAGATTAACGAGTAAGCAAGGATGCTAGTAGATTCGATAGTTATCACCACGCTATTATGAGTTCTATATTTACATAAAAGTCGTAGTAGAACTTCATTTCATATAAGGTTCATTAAGATTACATCTTAAACAACATAATCTTGCTTTGATAGTATAAGATGCTACTTTAAATCCTATATCTGGTTGTATCAATACTCGTTAGAATCCAACCTGTAGAGAGAGTTGAGCCTCAATCATGGGGGAGTGGTTAAGGCATTATTATTAACTGCAGGTGTTTATAGATCGTGCGAACTAAGTACAGCTAAATGCTATTGACTATGGTATTAGGCTATGCGCCCGAAACCTACAAACTCGAAAGATTATGTAACATGAATTTCACAGGTCCGTGCAACAACCACAAGACCTTCTCTAGCCACAATTGCCGCTTCATTATTCAGCATCATTGAGTGTGATATCCAGTCATATGTAGATGTCAATCCGGGACATTCTCGGCACTCACTCCAACTCCAAACGGCAAGCAGCTCGTGACCGAGAACTCCCGGATGACCCCCTTACCCCGCTGATGCGCTGTCGGAGGCTGACATGTTAATCATTGTCCCCAAAATCTCACTTGTCAAAATAATGAACTTCAATTCATTCTATGCTTTCACATATACAAACTTCGTCGAGGGCTTAATAGTACTTCAGGTCTGTGTTTCATCTTCCTCCGAACAACATGACTAGCGAATCGCCCAAGACCGTTCGCGTAGCGGCTGTTCAAGCAGAGCCGGAATGGAACGACCTCCAAAAGGGTGTTGACAAGACCGTGCGTCTCATCGCGGAAGCTGGCAATAATGGTACCAACGTCATGGGATTCCCGGAAGTTTGGATCCCGGGTATCCATGGTACGTGTGATGATATGCGAGGCGAATTAATCCCCGACGTCACACTCGTCGTTTCCGCCCCAGCATATTACCTAGACTGTTTGCTTAGTGACGTCCTCTAGGAGCATCTGGAGTCAGTCAGTAACTGACAACGCTGAGTTCATGACCGAGTACTTTCGCAACTCATTGGAGCGAGATTCAGAAGAGATGAACCGTATCCGTGCCGCTGTCAAAGAAGCTGGCCTGTTCTGTGTGTTGGGCTATAGCGAGAGGTATCGTGGATCCCTATACATCGCACAGGTAAGTAAGCTGGGTTGTATGCCCAGAGCCCCTAGGGTGCATCGATCCTTACGTGTGCATCTTAATGACATTCGTCAGTCTTTCATCGACGAGAATGGCGACATTGTGCATCACCGCCGGAAGATCAAACCGACCCATGTCGAGCGCAGTATCTGGGGTGAAGGCCAAGGGGACTCACTCAAAATTGTCGTTAAAACATCATTTGGCAAGATCGGAGGTTTGAACTGCTGGGAGCACACACAGCCTTTGCTGCGATACTATGAGTATTCGCAGGATGTTGATATTCATATCGCTAGCTGGCCGCCGGTTTTCGACGGTGGAAGCGACAAATTGCCGTACCATATCTCAGGCACAATGAGTAGTCGCTTGACCCAGGTGATGTCAATGGAAGGCGCGTGCTTTACGGCCATCTGTTCGCAAATACTCACCGAGGAGAACACAACGAGGGTCAAGGTCAACGGGTGGTCGTTCGCCAAGGCTCCCGGTGGCGGATTTTCCATGATCTTTGGACCAACAGGCGAGCCTCTTGTAGAGGCTCCCGACCCTGGCAAAGAGGTGATACTGTATGCTGACGTTGATCTTGAGCAGAAGTGGCGCGCAAAACAGAACCTAGATGTGGTTGGTCACTACTCGCGCCCTGACCTTCTTAGCTTGAGAGTGAACACTAAGGCATCTACTCAAGTTGAGTTGCTTTAGAGTTAGCGGGATCAGGCCTCGATGGAGAAGCTTGTAATGAAGGAGCAGCCATTCTTTCAACTTCTTTCCAGGGTCTTGCATAAGAGACTCGTGAAATATCCAGGATCATATAACAGATTGCCTCACATACAGACATGAAGCCAAGCCTAATGATAAATTTCTTAGTATGAACACTTTGTACTTATACTCTGCCTATCTGATCCTCCGAAGTTACCAATATCCTATGCATGAGTGCTTACCCCTAACCAACTGAAGGAACAGGTACCGCACCGTGGCAGCTTTCTGCTTCCTCGTTATTAAACGTGTCAATCTTGAGGAGTCTACCCGTTCAAGGTACTATACATTGTTCTTCAACATGAAACCATCCATTTCTAGCAAGCCCTTGAGTATTCGACCATGATATTACTTGGCATTGTGCATGTTCGCAACCCATCGCAGTACCAGAGTCCCATCGATGATATACGACAGAAGGTGCCTTGTCTTCGTAGGGGACGACGCATCAGGTGACGTGAAACGCATTCCGCCAAACTGATGAATTGAATCGAGACAATCAATCGCCCGCGATGGAAAAGGTTCCTCGCAATAGCATTGCGTTGTCCCCTTAGATAATCCTTGATACTTCAGACAATTCCTGGGCACGTGAGCCGGAAAGCGTGCAATCGGCCGTGGTTGTTTACTGCACTCCATGATGGTAATATTGGATTTACGACCTAAAACATGTATGCAGCGACCATTATAGCAACCACCCATGCAGATGTTGCACCAACTTTGAATGACGATGCCCCTGAGTCGTTATCATCATCATGAGGAACCACAGAACCCCAAGTTCCCGCGAGAACCGTTCGATTGTTCAGCCGTGGCTCTTTGTCAAGATATGGTGTCGCCGCCATGACGGTCATATTATTCAACGTCTCATTGGTACACCCGCTCAGCATACCGAAAGAGTACGCGTAGAAGGAAGTCCATTCCAGAGACTTGTTCTCGCCGGGCTTGACCTCTAAGATGATCGAGTCGGTCCCCAGGATGTTTGTCGACTCAGTTGATACATTCGTCTCAATTGTCTTGAATTCCCACGTCTTGTTCGAGTTCAACTCTTTGTTGAACGCCCTCTGCACGAGCTTGAAGATGGCGTCGGCTTCATCTTCGGGCAGGTCCAGAGACCTAACACCTGACTCCAGTGCGCGCTCTGCAGTGATATCGTAGGACTTGCGGTCAAACTGGCAGGACGACTGTGAGTCGGCTGGGCATTGCATGACGTCGACAGTTTGTGAAAAATGGGTTGAGAATCTTGAGCCGTCGTCGATGGAGAAGTGGTCCTGGTCCCAGCCGGTGCAAACCGCTGATGCGGTGCTGCTCCAGAGAGCAAGCCCTATTAGGGTGGTTGAGGCAGTAAAATGCATTTGGTTAGGTAGCTGGAAGAGCAATGCTTCTTTTCTTATATGATGGTGATTATCTTTATGGTCGTAATTCGTTTTACCTTTGCTAGATGACTAACAATAGCAAAGAATAGAATATTTCTTAGGTGCTAAAGCTTCAGGATTTCTTGTTCCTTATAACTGCAAATGACACACCTCTAGCCAAGAGTTCTTGGATATTTTAGTCGGTTCTAACCTAGCACCTTGGCAGTGCTTACTTACACTAGGAACTCGAGGAAATGAAGTCGAGGCGGAGTCTAGCGTGTTGATCGCCACGCTACGCCCCCCAGCATTCGCTTCCCCGGTGTCTTGGCAAGCTGTGACGTCAAGCATCGGGGCATTTGAGGTGCCAACTGCACGGTTCGTGTACATGGCACCTGTTAGGGCTAGAAGCCATCTCGCAATCCAACCAACAGGAACACGTCCAACGCTGCAAGGACTCCATAAGTAATTCTGCAGCGAGGCTGTAAGCAGTTTGAGACGTAGGAGCCAGGTCCTTATGCAAGTTAGGACCAACAATAATGCAAGGCAGATTAACAGGCAAGGACCTAACAGCTAACACGGAGTGAAATGCGAAGCGATCAGAACCATTTACCTGCATAGTTCGCAGGGTGCCGTTATTACTCTCCCTTGGCAAGGTCCAGCGCTCCTCCGAACATCGACGTCGCGAATTCGTGGCAACGACCCTAGCTAGGCAACAGGCCAAGTGGGCCAGCTCAGGTTGTTTTCGACCTTACCAACAGCACAGCTCGTGAGCCTGAGAAAGTTCGGTGGCTAGTCAAATAACAGAACCAGGTATGCTTTGGCTAGTGTCAAGTGTGCTTTTAAGGCTGCCGAAGCCGCCCAAAGAAACGATATCCACGGCCCCCAGATCTTCATCATGCACGTCAAAGACGGCGATGCCGGTCATTGTAGTAATAGGCAGTCCCTCTCTAACCGAGTAGTTATGTAAAGTGTTGGACTTATTTAAGGCTCAGCCGTTGGATTACCCAGGGAAATTGTTGGAGATGCGGACAAACTAACATTGATCTTGGCATGTATATAATTAGGCTGGATCGACCTTGCACTTGAGTAGAACCTTATTTGTGTAGATGTTGGGGGAACAGCGCAACTAAATTGGAGTCTCGAAGTCAGCGAAGGTAGCAGAAAGGTGCCAAACATCTGTCAGTTGTTCCCAAATAAGAATTTGTAATGAAAACTCAGTGCCGCTGTGAGTGTGGTGGAATATGATGTTGGCCTGGGTGTCAGGTATCTATACATAGGACGACCCGCAAAGCTGACCTCAATTGACGTCAATGGTCACATGATGAGCAATTCAGCCCCCAACGAACTTTGGATGTGTACTTCCGATGCTTGCATTGTCATCCGCTTCTCGCGGTTCCTTTTCACAATGATCAGTGTCTAGTTTCTATCGCAGCAGACTGAATTGGGTGGTTCAGCCCGGTTGGTTGGGTAGTGTTGGTTTCTCACACTGGTGTTAGCTCAGTGGTTCGGGTCGGCAGCGGTCTATCTGTTGCAGCAGTCCAAATCCAGTGGCTCGTTGCAGTGATTTTGCAGTGGTTAATGTCCAATGATTTGTCCCAGTGATATGTGGCGTTGCAGGCGATGGCGAACAGTGAGGCTTTGACTACCCCGCGTCTAGAGTAACAGTCACACGATAGTAGTTTCCAGAATCCCACATGAAATGAATCGGGACAACCGATCTCTGCATCCTACCGGGCATCAGTATTTCGTTGCGAAAGTAGCAACCGGACTTTCTGTTCAGCCCAGCACGATACCAACTCGTCTACGATGGCACTCGATCATTGGGAGTTGGATGGAAAGGATAGGTCGCGTTTCCGGGCCTATTCCACCTTGCTGCACCTACAGACAAATGGCCAAGTTCACGATCCATACAGAGGCATAGCCGACGACAACGTGCATGAGAAAGAGACAGGCGACAAGACGGATATCGACGACGAGACTGACGGCGACGACGATGTAGGGTCGACTGATCTAGATTTATTGACCTGTTTCGATGATGGCTCTTTGAAAGACATGTTCCTCGATCGCATAGCCGAAGTAGCGTCACGCGCGAAAGGGGGGCGGTATGTCGCTGCAGCCATAATGCGAGAGGGTGAGAAAGCAGTCGAAGTGTCTATTACTCGCAACGAAGGGTTCGATGACAAAGACCAAGAATTCTTCAAGGCGCTTGAGGTGACACTGCGTCATATATCTCTGGACAATAGTAAGAAGCGCACTTGGTTGATCGGTGAGGGAGTCTGAAAGCTCACTGATATCCTTATAGATCCCTCGCATGTCCAACAGCTATGTCAATCTTCTTTCGATTACCAAGTTGAGCGAGTCCAAACTTGGCTTGGGAGCTTTCTTCAGATCTACCGACAGTGCCAGGTCGGGACCTCCGGTTATGAGTTTGAGCTCCAAGGAGAACCAGATCAAAGTCACCTTGCTCATGAGCTCGCGATAGCCTTATTTGTTATACACAGGCTCGTACATCCTGCGATTCCATATTGCTAGCGACCACCCCAATGGAGATTATTCTAGCATCTCAGATCTGTCGGACAGTTTGGAAATGTTACCAGTGGCAGTTTCGAGGTACTTGGGACCAAGTTCGCTCGCTACGTGATTGTGTCGGGTTTCTAGGTCGCCTTAGCGCAAGCTGTGATACCATAGCGCGTGCTTGTCGGCGTCTTCCGGGATTCGCTGCATCGCACTCAATCTCTTGTGCAAAGGACCTCGGATCAAAAGTCGGCAGATGACGGACCGCAGTCAGGCCCCCAAAGCCATGGACATTGCATAATACTTTGCAATACCTTTCGAATGATGGTTGCGATGCGACTTTAATGCCAGGCAGTTCAAGGTCATGACGCTAGCACGAAATTCAAACGCCTTATGAGTGGAGGCCGCAAGTTCATGCAGAGATCCAGCTCCTGCTATCCCTCGCCGGTCATCAAAGATCACACATGACTATATCGGATGCAGCAGAGACTCTGCTATCTCTGCGCCACATTCATTCGTCATTACAGCCCGGAGTACAGGACGCGAGGGCCCACGGTGCCCTCTTCCCCGTGGACAATTCCTGCTCTAATTGCAGGGACGGACCGCGCTATGGCTTACAATATTGCACTCGCACTGCGTGCAGTTGAGCGGGACATAACCAGGCTTGTTGCACTGGATAGAAAGCGTATCCCGGCCGCGAAGCAGTCATCTGTCGTGGCTCGTCTGTTCAAAACCGTTGTTCCAGCAAGGGAGATCATGATTCGTTATGGATCAGGGAGCTAGCCACAATTCGTATCTGTGAAGAGAGGAATTACAATTCTGACGACTGTGATGTTGTAAGAAACCACAGTACATGTTCAACGAGGTAAAACAAGCTCACAGACGCTGTCTAGGAACGATGAGAGGACATACACAATAGCGACGAGTATTGTGAAATCACGGATCCAGCCGTTCAGATACCAGACACGATCGCCCCCTCTAGTGGCAAGTGTGAGGGCCCAATGTGTGACCGTATCACAAACCTTCGCTGTTCCTTCTGTCAGCGGGGATCCTTTGCGGGCCCTCGCTGCCAGAAAGACAGTAAACAATGGATCATCGTCTCATGTGTCGTGCCGGCCCTATAACACCCGTTGACTATAATTCCCTATCGATTGATGAGAACCGCGATCCTGAGGACCCCGATGTTCTGGAGACCTTTGGATTTGACCAATGTGAGGGGGTGGAAGAGATGCGCTACCTTCTAGGACTCTACATAGGTCTTTACAAAATTATCGAGACCCCTAGAATCGGATATCGATTCCTGGGTGGCAAATGGCCACCTGCGAGAAAACATCATCAAAACGTATGAACGTCACACTCCCCCCGGTCGACAGGGAGCGTATTATCCGTGGTTCATAACAAAGCAAGATTCTGTCGGCTGAGGCACCTCGCAGACTAAGTCTAGGAGAACTTCTAATTCAACGCACGGGAGGAATGGCAAACAATTCCTTAGCCAAGAAGATCAAGCGGTTCCTTTATTACAGCTATGTGAAATGAAACATGAAAGCGTAACGCTGTGGGCTTTCTGTTCGTTGTCAATGACCCCGCACGCGAACTTCACACATATATGGTTCGACTTTGGGTTCTGCGTCTGCCGAGGGGATGTCGACGAGAGAGACCTCGGTGCGCTCTATTGTTCCTTTATCTACGGAAACGTTAGATTCGAAAGAGATGTTTCAACGGCCCATGCTGATGCCAACCCCTCAGTGTGACTTTGACGAGTTTCGGGTCCTTTTCTTGGCAGGAAATCTGATCTCTCTCATGGATAGACACGGATTTAGGGGCTGGTCACGACAAATTCCTCATCTCCGCGAGTTCCTATCTATTGCGCCTCATAAGACTCGACCGCTCGTATGGCATCTGAAACATCTCCTGGCCCTGGGGGATAGCTCAGTCGATGCGGTACTACTCGCAGGTGTCCATGCAGACCACATTGAGGTTGCACGTCACGAATTCGGCCTAGTCCCTGGCGGTGCGTTAGATTTGAAAGAAGTCATGTGTCTCAAAGCGTTTTACAGACGACTGTTGTTTTCCCGAAGCGATTACGCTACCTTGATCGATCCCCTCGAACTTGAGAGATCCCGTACCGAGGGTCGGATGCTTGGGTTCCTGCAACAGGCTATTGAGACCTTGTCCTCGCAAGGCGATGCCTGGCTACGAGGTCAATCGCTGGACGTTGGAGGTATCATTCAGAAAGCGTTTGGCATATAAGCAACCTAGATAGGGGCCTGTGTGGGCTGACTCGTAGTGTGCCAGCTGGCCAGGCTCACTATCAAGCTGTACACGATGCGTTGCATCTTCACTTCCAGGACAGCTTGCTAGAATCACTGTGACGCGACCGGGTGCTAATACATCCCTCTATCTCAGATAATTAGTTTAGTCGATTCAGTGTACAAGGTATTAGAAAACGAACCACTCGATAAACCGTAAGTCATGATAACATAAGAGAGATCTATTGCGAAGTGATATTCTGATCTTGCAGCAAACTTATTGAATTTCATCCCTTGCTTAACTGTCAGTCTCCCATTTCCTTTGCTGATTTCTGGAGTCTAAGTCATCCTATTCCACTACGTTTTTCTCACGAGCAAGAAGACGAGCAGCTGTTTGAAGTTTATCTATTTTGATATAGAGTAGAGTTGAATGACGAAAAGAAACCACGGGACAACAGATCAAGTAAGCCAGCCTTGACCACGTTTTGTCCCCAGCAGAACGTGTCGTTGACCTCGTTGTCGTTCATCAGCGCTTAAGCAATGAAAGCGCGAGCCTCCTTGCCATCAGCCTCCCTTTTCTCTATGGCACCCGTGCCGCCGCAAGCCATGTTGTAATCGTAGGCACTCATTTGAATGGTTCGCCAGTCGTCGAGCTCGTAGTCGGTATCCGCGAGTTTGTGGTGTTTGTCCCAGCACTGGCATACAATCTTTGTCCCGGTTAGCTTGCAGGAGCAGGAGGCAAAATAACCACCGTTAGGAACGTGGTTCAGCTGTCCGTTGTAGTTGGCGAAGCACTGGTTGAGGTCGATGCTGTAGTTTGTGTCAACCTGCGGGAACTCGTTAGGCTCAGCGTCGTGCCATGGGTGCGTGCATGTCGCCGAGAGAGTCGATCCCAGTAGCGTGAGGTCGCGGCAACCTGCCATGATTAACCACTTCTCCCAGTACGGGACTTCGAAACCAAACACAAGAGCGAGTGACGCGAGAGCTGATACAAATGCGAGCTTCATGGTTGTTACCGAGTTGTGTCTTAGATTGGACGGCGGGGTGAGTTAAGAACTGAACAAGGAAGGGATTCTTAGATAGAATCAATAGTAGGTAAGCGCCGGGCTATTGTAGAAACGAAAGTGTGTAGGTAAATGCTGCACATGAATAAGATCTAGTACTGCTAGACTAAGGGCTATCGACTTACTTTATATGTAAACTAGGTAATACAAGAGCTTTTCGCCCGTTAGCTGTCTTATTGCTGCTTCTTTCTGTCAACCTATTATTTTATTGTGGCCAGTGCCGCCCTTCCTAACTTTAGGCAGGTAAAGTGGGAAGAAAGGGAGACAGGGTTCTCGCTTTATTAACCTTGAGGGGCAGCTGTTGCTTCTTGAGCCTCTCCCTAGAGTTTCAGCTTTTACTAGTTCATGATCACACGACTAGCTCGTAGAACATAAATTCATTTGTAACTGTTTATCCCTTTCACGGATGTACCAAGGTACACTTCCCTATGTACTACTACGGGCGTCGGCGGGCGCCAGGTACCCCACATCTAGCAAGGTAAATCTGCCCGCAACTAACCTTACTTGGGATCACGCAATAGCCCATCGGCGGCACCCTCTACTTAATGCTTGCCCTCAACACCACCGGTTCTAGCCTCTCTAAAATCCGAGCACTATCGCAACTACTTATCTTTGCCATGCCTATCCTCGACGACTTCAAACTGGCCGAAAGCCCCGAGGCTTTTTGCCAACTCCAACATGTGCCAAGCCCGTTTTTCCTGGCGTTTATTGCCTCTGACGACCCGGTAACGCACGAGCCATGGTGCCCTGACGTGCGGGCCTGTCTGCCCATCATAAAAGCCACCTTCTCCCCTGACGATGCGCCCAAGGCGGCACTCATTCCAGTTGGCCAGAAGACCGAGTACGTTACGACTTGTCTTGCTCCTCGCCACTTCAATTAGAATGCTGCATTCTACAAATTTTCATCGATCTCGAGAGTCGCAGATGCCCGGGGCTTCTGACTCGCTGACCTAACGTGACGCCATATAGATATAAGGCTGCGACCAATTACTACCGCACAACGTGGCGGGTTCCAAACGTGCCAACTTTGATTCGATACGAGCGCAAAGGTGCCGAGCTTGTAGAGGCTGGTAGGCTGATTGAAGGGGAGATTCTTGACGAGAAGCGACTTGGGCGGCTGGTGAATGGCTCATCGTAAGAGGTAGTACGGTAATAGCCTCAGGAGTCACTCCTAAGCACTATACAGTGTATCGCATGTTGATATCCTCCACAGTCGACTATAAACACTGTGATGCGACTAGGCACTAATGCAGCCCTTATTTACACTGGCATCTGCCAAGTTGCCACAGCTCCTCGACTGCATCTTTCGTCATGTGAGCACGTCACCCGATTGGTATTCATCCCTCATCTTCATCGCCCGGGGCCAGCCGCCAGCCTGCAAGACACAATGCAAATGCGACCCGCTTCTAGTCCTACTAAATGGCTTGTTCGTTATCGTAAATAAGCAGACAAATCATAGGAACGGCCATGCGCTACTCCATCCATACAATCGCCATGGTCCCGACGACCTAGCCCGCCCGGCCAGCCCTACCCTCCCCTACCCTAGCATTCGTGTCATCACTTCTCGACCAGCCTGCCTCTTCCCCGCCCTCCCCTCCTCCTAGTAGGCAGTATGGCATCTACACCAGAGACAAGCTTCAGCAGCGATCACAGCGGTGGTGGTCAACAGAAGCATCGCCAACGAAGTGATCCCGCGCCCCTGAAGCAGCCACAACGAAGCGAGTCTGTGCTGCCGTCTCCCGAGCAGACCGAGTCCTCCGAATCGCCCGCCTCCATCCCCAGCGACGTCGACGAGGACATCATCCAACATGCTTTTGACGTCGTCTGGGCCTTCTACTGCTCCCTACCGCTGCCCACCGGACCCTACCCGACTTTCCACTTCACGAGTCCCCCATCCTTCGACGCCCTGTACAGACGGTTTGACGAGCACAAGGGTTTGTCCCAGTTCGTCCTAGACAATTTCCGAGTCGACTGGAATGCCGACACATGCGAATTACTACTCCGACTTATGCCTACTTTCGTCCACGACATCTTTCAGAACCTCGTACAGTCGGCAATCAAGGCGGAGCTAAAGCGCGTATCCGAGGAGTACCCCGAACTCGAGCCTACCTACCGCAACATCATCCCCGCTGGTCATGCTTTCTCACAACGCGGATCTCTCACTTCTATCAAGTCCCCCGACGGGCAGTTTCTATTTCAAGGGGCTCCTACCTCCCCGCTCTTGTTCGAGGTAGCTTACAGCGAGGATGAGAGAAAGGCGCTGAACAAGCTACACGAATACTTCACCCACACCCCCGGCTATACGATCCTCACATTCGACCTCGACTATGCGCCCCCTAAGAAGAGACGTGCTGAGGGTCATACACACTGTGCCGCCGTGCTGTTGGCGACATCGATTCAAGACGTCGACGACCCTGAGTATATTGCTGTTGACGAGCTCCTAGATTCTATGTTCAGGGAAGACGGCCAACCCTCGCGGGGCACGTCGACATACCCTTCGAGCTCTTCGTACCCCTAGAGCAAAGGGCGGCTCTGCCGGCAAGTGCCGCTGGGGCAAATATCCATATCAGCTTCCAGGACCTCGCCCACTTCGTCTCTGTTGCTGAAAACGAGGAACGCGTTCGCGTCGCCACTCCTCCACACAAGGTTCCATGGAAGGGCACCAAGTGGCGCAAGAGAAATGGCGACGTTGATACAATATAAGCACTAGCAGTCAAGCGACGACCATATACACGATCACGTACAAGGTTGGCCGAGGGAAGCACACAGTATAACAAGAAGATGCAATATCTACTTTGATATATCCAAGATCTATATTCTGCTTAACTACAATAACCTATTTAAGAAACATGGTTGACGACTTGAGTAGTCGAGGATATATCGTCTCCGGCGAGTCCATGGACTCAATCAATGCTGCCACGGCCGGATGCAACCCCGCAGCAATGGCCTTCGAAGTCCACACACCCATCGAAGCTTCGTCGTACGGCGGTTTTCCCTCCCCAGATAGTATCTTCAGGTTTTGCAAGGGTAAGACGAGGTCTGCCACCTGGTGAGCATAGGTTACCATGCTCTTGGGCTGGTTCGCTATAACATGACTCCCGATATCCTGGACGACGTTGCTCACGTATACGAAATCGAGTGCGCCCTTGGCATGGCAGCACTTCGGCACCGTCTTCAGCCTATGCGAGTAGTCGATGAGGGCATTCACCCAGTCCATCTCAGCGGCTCGGCCGATTGTGTCGCCACCCTCGCGAATGATAGTGGACGGGCGATGGATCCAAACCTTCAGACCGTTGAGCCTGCTAACGCACTCTAAAAATCGTTCATTGGTCCATTTGGATGCAATGTACCCGTGAGAACCGTCAGAGGGAGGGCTGAAGTTGGTCGCTGATACCGGGGGGAAAGAGGTCCGACCCGGTTGGAACAGCGAAACGCCTACCGAGGACACGTAATGGATGGGAAGGCGCCGCCGTAGACACATTCGCACCAAGAACCTTGTCGACAGCACATTGGCCGCTTTTATGTCCCTATAGTACTTCAGGTGCGATGTATCAGCGCCGTTGTGGATCACACAGTCCACCTCGTCGAAGATGGCCGTGGCGTCTTCCTCGGAAAGTCCGAGACGAGGTGCTTTCAAGTCGCCCTCAAAGTACGAGACCCTCTCATCTCGACGGAGTTCGGCAAGGCGGGCTGGGAGATGGCGGACAGCTATGCATATCACTTTCTTGACCTGAGGCTGGTCATCGAGCAGGTGGTTCAGTAGGTGGCGACCAAGCAAGCCGCTCACACCCGTTAACAGGATCGTCTCGGGCTTTTCTTTGGCGCCACGCGCATCACACGAGGCAAGGCTGCTGAAGTCCGCCGGAGGTGTAGACTCCATATCATAATCGACCTGGATAGTATCTTTAGTCTTGTGCTCTTGCAATGCGCTCACGGAAGACGCTGGGGTGTCTCCAGCTATGGACTGGTTACCATGTGGGACCCCTCAACGGACCACCCCCCTGAACGGAACAGCTAAAACTGCCCAAACTAGCCAAATCGCACTTATTTCAACCACTTGCAGTTCAATCAATACTACTCGTATTCAGCTGGAAAATAGGTCAAATTGAAGCTAATTGGCTAATTAATCTAAATATCTGGTCGGCACACGGGTCTGACCGCCTGAACGGGTCTGTAGATCCCTCGGCGCAAAGGTAACTTCAGCCAAATCGGGCTCTTCCACCTTATCTACTTCGTCTGTAATAATACTACCTTCAACGTCCTCGAGGCCTTCAAAAGCCTCATTTTCGTTTTTAATAGCTGTAGCTAGTATCTTAGGAATTGTCTGAAAGCCCTTATTTGGATTAGGCACTTTCTTACGGCGCTTGGGCTTTATGTGTTCGATCTGAGCCTCCAGAGCCTCGATTCTTTTATCTTTAAGGACAGACTTGGTAGTTAGCCTTTTGTAGGCTTTTGCGGCCTTCTCGAAGCTCAGGCGCGTTGTAGGAGATTTATTATAGCTAAATAGCTTAATAGATCGTGACGTTTTAGTGTTATAACCTTACTAGCTTCGGCTTTGTTATTTCAGGGCCTTCTAGGCCTGAATTGGGGTTTGCTTATAATTCAGGGTGGTTTAGAGCCTTTCGGCGGCTTATGGGCTAGTTTCTAGTTGTTCTAAAGCCCGAAAGTATGTTCTTTTTCGTAAAGGCGTTGTTTCGAGCCCTAGAATAGCACCTAATGAAGTTGATCTTATTAACTGGCGCCGCGTTTGTTAAACTAGCTAACACTTATAAATGCTTCCTATAGTAGGCTTTTAGGGCATTATATAGCCCGTTGTTAAATAGCTATAGGCCGTGTGAAATATAAATAGGCAGAAAACAGAGGTTGATATTGTTTAGGTATATAAGCTTTATAAATTCGTCCTAAATTAGGGGTTAGACTTTAATATATAACTATAAAAGCAGAAAAAATCGCAAAAATAAGGGAGCAAGCTTATAAAAGTATAACTCTTATACCTATTAAGGATTAAAAATACTATTTCTAACTAGTTATAGCCTCGTACTTTATTAGCTTAAGGCAAAAAAACCTTATTAAGCTACTTTTCTACGATCTTATTTGAACTCTAGCTATTTTTTAAACATATAAAATACTAATTAGCGATTTTCCTAAATTCTAAAGTAAACTACTGCTTTTAAAGGTCTTTTTTTAAAAAATAATACCTGGTTTTAGTACTTTTCTAGCTACCAAGATAGCTTTAATAAAAAAGGTCTAACTATAGTTTTAATTGCTTTTTATTAAGGTTTTTTTTGTTTTAAAAAGCCTAAAACAAGGCTATTAAGGCTTCCAGGGGCTAGTTAGCTTAAATACGAAGTTAGGGTTAGGGTTAGGGTTAGGGTTAGGGTTAAAAGATGAAATGGGGAAGGTTAAAGTCGCAGAAACTGATGAGTAAACCAGGAATGCCGACTAGTTCTCGTCCTAAGATAAGATGCTAGTTTCGCTTGTGGTGTAGCTCATTAAGGCAAGTGTCAGTTTGGAGTGGGAAGTCCTCGGCTTATATGCACCCAGCGCGGAACTAGAAGAATCTCCAGGGAACATCCCTAGGGATTGTTCTAGAGCCGGTTAGGCAGCAACGCGGGGACTTACCACTTCCGCTTCCACACAATTGGCGGGAAATCGTTTCCGGGGGACCGAGTCGTGCGGGGCTAAGCGGGGACAAAGCCCGAAGCAAAGACCGAGACACGAACACGGACACGAAAACGAGACGGCCGAAAGTTCCTCCGTATCAGAGATACAAGATCTCCGAACATAACTCCGAGCCCCCTCGGAGTTAGGGTTATCCCAAAGGGGATAACAGGAGGAAAGGGTTAGGGTTAGGGTTAGGGTTAGGGTTAGGGTTTAGGTTTTGAACCTAGAACCAGTAACCCCTTCCTGAAAACCTTCACCTTAAGCGGATGGTTGGAGGAATTCCTATATAACAGGAGGGTAACAGATAGACAGGTAAGTAGTAACAACAATCACCTCAGTCCACAGACAACAACAGCAAAGTGCGTGTTGTGATTGGAACCTAGGTTCTGGACTGTATACTTTACAGTAGGGACAGTACAGCAACAAAGGGTAGAGGATCCCATGTTACAAACGAACCACTGAAGTTATTAAAGAGGGGTTATTTTATAAACAGTCCCACGCGTCTTCCTTAGGTTACTAGTAGAGGGACAACTTCACACCTTACGGTGTTACTACCCTTTTACTTTCACAAAAGGTTTAACTTCTTTCGATGGTTACAGTTCCGTCTGTACCTAAATCCAATAGGGTAGTTTTATTCTAAGTCGAGATTAAATCGAAAAGACTTATACTTCGACTGAGGCTTTGAAGCAGCGGTTGTATAAGTGAATCAGGCAGCTCTTCCTGGATCTAGCAACCTCGTACTGCTCGAGAAACCTCTCTAACGTCTATATATTCCCAGACTGGGTTATACTAGCCTGACAACATAAGTAGCGCGCTCGTTTCTTCTTTAGTTTCGAATCGTAGAAGGTGTGGGCGGTTGTCATAGGACACAAGGGAGAACCAGTAGTCCAGCTCTTTAGAAGGGTAACCTCTCCTACGTAGAGTACTGTAGAATTCGTTTCGGGCTTCTGCGAAGAACCCGGAGGTAGAGCAAAGTACAGTGTATCGAAACAGCTCAGCTTTAACGAAGCCCTTTTTGACATAAAAAAGATGAGCAGACAACCAGGGGATGTAGAGTCGTTTATTTAGATGTTTTCGGAACAGACGAGTTTAAAAAGGTCGTAACCCAAGCCATCCTTTTATAATTTTAATATTTAGAAAAGAGTCCCAAACATCTGAAATATTCTAAGTAACGGAGAGTTCGGCCGTATGCCACCAGCGATTAAGCTAGAAACAAAACTCTTCGACTTTTTTTCGGGTTCCTTGGAATAAAGTAAAGATATTGTTGATATATCTATTATAAAGTAGGACTCCGGGGTACATAGATATACCGCTCTAACGTTCGAAACTAGCGGTATAAATATTAGCGAGAACGGGAGCACAGGAAGTTCCCATTGCCAGGCCATTCTTCTGCCAAAACTTCGTTCCTTAGTATTTAAAGTAATTATGTTTTATTATAAAGTGGACTATTTTAGAAATAGTGGCACTTTTAATAGCGTTTCTAAGCTAATAGTAGTCCCAAGATTTTCGTACTATTTAGGAGCATCTTTTAACTGGGATATTAGTATAGAATGACATAATGTTGCTGGTAAGGATCTAAAGTGGTTTGCCAATAAAAACGGAAACTTTTTTAATATTATTTATAATTTCTTTTAATAAAAAAACCACCTATAGAAAATGCTTAAAAAAGGGTTAAAAAAGATAGTTAACGATTATTGAAACTTAAGAGGTAACCCAGGAGTGCGAAGGGACTATGGTTTTAGTATCCAGGTTTCCTTATATACTTTAGGAATTATATAAAACTAAGGCAATTCGGTTTTAGTACCTTTTTCGATAAATTTCGTTATATTATTAGGGAGGTTCTAAAAAGGGAGTTCCGCTATTAACTTTATAAAAAGGTCTTTAATAGGTATATCCGTAATATATTAATAGATTTTAGTATCTCCTAACATATTTAGATATTTCGAATTATACTATTTGGCAGGGAATACTACAAGTCCTAAATTTTTATTAGTAAGCTTATACATTAAGTAATTTTCTTAAAGGTAGTCGCGAATAGCTAACTAATTAAAAAATTAGCCTGCTTGGTAAGAAAGTTTTTCGTTCTGTAGCTTTTAACTAACTTGAGAGTCGAATATAATCAAAACAGCTTTAATACTTTATTCGATTACTGGAAAGGCGAGCAATAGTTACTATTTAGTATTCTTAATATAAAACTTTGCTTTAAAATTATCGGAAGGAGAGTTATAAAAAAGCTATCTAAAACGAACCACATAACAAAAAAAATTCTTTACGTTTTTAATATTCTATTTTAAAAGGCCTTTTAAATAGAATATTAAAAACGTAAAGAATTTTTTTGTTATGTGGTTCGTTTTAGATAGCTTTTTTATAACTCTCCTTCCGATAATTTTAAAGCAAAGTTTTATATTAAGAATACTAAATAGTAACTATTGCTCGCCTTTCCAGTAATCGAATAAAGTATTAAAGCTGTTTTGATTATATTCGACTCTCAAGTTAGTTAAAAGCTACAGAACGAAAAACTTTCTTACCAAGCAGGCTAATTTTTTAATTAGTTAGCTATTCGCGACTACCTTTAAGAAAATTACTTAATGTATAAGCTTACTAATAAAAATTTAGGACTTGTAGTATTCCCTGCCAAATAGTATAATTCGAAATATCTAAATATGTTAGGAGATACTAAAATCTATTAATATATTACGGATATACCTATTAAAGACCTTTTTATAAAGTTAATAGCGGAACTCCCTTTTTAGAACCTCCCTAATAATATAACGAAATTTATCGAAAAAGGTACTAAAACCGAATTGCCTTAGTTTTATATAATTCCTAAAGTATATAAGGAAACCTGGATACTAAAACCCATAGTCCCTTCGCACTCCTGGGTTACCTCTTAAGTTTCAATAATCGTTAACTATCTTTTTTAACCCTTTTTTAAGCATTTTCTATAGGTGGTTTTTTTATTAAAAGAAATTATAAATAATATTAAAAAAGTTTCCGTTTTTATTGGCAAACCACTTTAGATCCTTACCAGCAACATTATGTCATTCTATACTAATATCCCAGTTAAAAGATGCTCCTAAATAGTACGAAAATCTTGGGACTACTATTAGCTTAGAAACGCTATTAAAAGTGCCACTATTTCTAAAATAGTCCACTTTATAATAAAACATAATTACTTTAAATACTAAGGAACGAAGTTTTAGCAAAAAAATAGCCTAGCAATAGGAACTTCCTATACTCCCGTCCTCGCTAATATTTATACCGCTAGTTTCGAACGTTAGAACGGTATATCTATATACCCCGGAGTCCTGCTTTATAATAGATATATTAACGATATTTTTACTTTATTCCAAGGGACCCGAAAAAAAATCGAAAAATTTTGCTCCTAGCTTAATCGCTAGTAATATACGGCTAAACTCTTTATTACTTGGAATATTTCAGATATTCGAGACTCTTTTTTAGATATTAAAATTATAAAAAGATAGCCTGGGTTATAACCTTTTTAGACTCGTTTGTTCCGAAAACATCTAAATAAACGACTCTATATCTCCTAGTCGTCTGCTCATCCTTTTTATATTAAAAAGGGCTTTGTTAAAGCTGAGCTATTTCAATACACCGTACTTTGCTCTACCCCCGGGTTCTTTACAAAAACCCGAAACGAATTCTACGGTACTCTACGTAGGAGAGGTTACCCTCCTAAAAAGCTAAACTACTAGTTCTCCCTTATATCCTATAACAACTGCCCACATTTTCTACGATTCAAAACTAAAAAAGAAACAAGCGCGCCACTTATATTATTAGGCTAGTATAACCCAGTTTAGGAATATATAAACATTGGAGAGGTCTCTCGAATAGCACAAGGTTGCTAGATCCAGGAAGAGCTGCCTAATTTACTTATACAACCGCTGCTTTAAAGCCTCAGTCGAAATACAAGTCTTTTCGACTTAATCTCGATTTGGAATAAAACTACCCTATTGGATCTGGGTACAAACGGAACTATAACCGTCGAAGGAAGTTAAACCTTTTATAAAAATAAAAAGGTAGTAATACCGCAAGGTGTGAAGTTGTCCCTCCACTAGTAACCCAAGGAAGACATGTGGGATTGTTTATAAAATAACCCCTTTTTAACAACTTCAGTGGTTTATTTATAACATAGGATCCTCTACCCTTCGTTGCTGCACTGTCCCTACTACAAAGTATACAGTCCAGAACCTAGGTTCCAATCACAACACGCACTTTGCTATTATTGTCTGCGGACTGAGGTGATTGTCGTTACTACTTACCTGTCTATCTATTACCCTCCTGTTATATAGGAATTCCTCCAACCATCCGCTTAAGGTGAAGGTTTTCAGGAAGGGGTTACTGGTTCTAGGTTCAAAACCTAAACCCTAACCCTAACCCTAACCCTAACCCTAACCCTTTCCACCTATTATCCCCTTTAGGATAACCCTAACTCCGAGGGGGCTCGGAGTTATGTTCAGAGATCTTGTATCTCTGATACAGAGGAACTTTCGGCTGTCTCGTTTTCGTATCCGTGTTCGTATCTCGGTTTTTGCTTCGGGCTTTGTCCCCGCTTAGCCCCGCACAACTCGGTTCCCCGGAAACGATTTCCCGCCAATTATATGGAAGCAGAAGTGGTAAGTCCCCGCGTTACTGCCTAACCGGCTCTAGAACAATCCCTAGGGATGTTCCCTGGAGATTCTTCTAATTCCGCGCTAGGCGTATATAAGCCGAGGACTTCCCATTCCAAACTGACACTTGCCCTGATAAGCTATACCATAAGCGAAACTAGCATCTTATCTTAGGACGAGAACTAGTCGGTATTCCTGGTTTACTCATCAGTTTCTGCGACTTTAACCTTCCCCATTTCATCTTTTAACCCTAACCCTAACCCTAACCCTAACCCTAACTTCGTATTTAAGCTAACTAGCCCCTGGAAGCCTTAATAGCCTTGTTTTAGGCTTTTTAAAAACAAAAAAAACCTTAATAAAAAGCAATTAAAACTATAGTTAGACCTTTTTTATTAAAGCTATCTTGGTAGCTAGAAAAGTACTAAAACCAGGTATTATTTTTTAAAAAAAGACCTTTAAAAGCAGTAGTTTACTTTAGAATTTAGGAAAATCGCTAATTAGTATTTTATATGTTTAAAAAATAGCTAGAGTTCAAATAAGATCGTAGAAAAGTAGCTTAATAAGGTTTTTTTGCCTTAAGCTAATAAAGTACGAGGCTATAACTAGTTAGAAATAGTATTTTTAATCCTTAATAGGTATAAGAGTTATACTTTTATAAGCTTGCTCCCTTATTTTTGCGATTTTTTCTGCTTTTATAGTTATATATTAAAGTCTAACCCCTAATTTAGGACGAATTTATAAAGCTTATATACCTAAACAATATCAACCTCTGTTTTCTGCCTATTTATATTTCACACGGCCTATAGCTATTTAACAACGGGCTATATAATGCCCTAAAAGCCTACTATAGGAAGCATTTATAAGTGTTAGCTAGTTTAACAAACGCGGCGCCAGTTAATAAGATCAACTTCATTAGGTGCTATTCTAGGGCTCGAAACAACGCCTTTACGAAAAAGAACATACTTTCGGGCTTTAGAACAACTAGAAACTAGCCCATAAGCCGCCGAAAGGCTCTAAACCACCCTGAATTATAAGCAAACCCCAATTCAGGCCTAGAAGGCCCTGAAATAAACAAAGCCGAAGCTAGTAAGGTTATAACACTAAAAACGTCACGATCTATTAAGCTATTTAGCTATAATAAATCTCCTACAACGCGCCTGAGCTTCGAGAAGGCCGCAAAAGCCTACAAAAGGCTAACTACCAAGTCTGTCCTTAAAGATAAAAGAATCGAGGCTCTGGAGGCTCAGATCGAACACATAAAGCCCAAGCGCCGTAAGAAAGTGCCTAATCCAAATAAGGGCTTTCAGACAATTCCTAAGATACTAGCTACAGCTATTAAAAACGAAAATGAGGCTTTTGAAGGCCTCGAGGACGTTGAAGGTAGTATTATTACAGACGAAGTAGATAAGGTGGAAGAGCCCGATTTGGCTGAAGTTACCTTTGCGCCGAGGGATCTACAGACCCGTTCAGGCGGTCAGACCCGTGTGCCGACCAGATATTTAGATTAATTAGCCAATTAGCTTCAATTTGACCTATTTTCCAGCTGAATACGAGTAGTATTGATTGAACTGCAAGTGGTTGAAATAAGTGCGATTTGGCTAGTTTGGGCAGTTTTAGCTGTTCCGTTCAGGGGGGTGGTCCGTTGAGGGGTCCCACATGGTAACCAGTCCATAGCTGGAGACACCCCAGCGTCTTCCGTGAGCGCATTGCAAGAGCACAAGACTAAAGATACTATCCAGGTCGATTATGATATGGAGTCTACACCTCCGGCGGACTTCAGCAGCCTTGCCTCGTGTGATGCGCGTGGCGCCAAAGAAAAGCCCGAGACGATCCTGTTAACGGGTGTGAGCGGCTTGCTTGGTCGCCACCTACTGAACCACCTGCTCGATGACCAGCCTCAGGTCAAGAAAGTGATATGCATAGCTGTCCGCCATCTCCCAGCCCGCCTTGCCGAACTCCGTCGAGATGAGAGGGTCTCGTACTTTGAGGGCGACTTGAAAGCACCTCGTCTCGGACTTTCCGAGGAAGACGCCACGGCCATCTTCGACGAGGTGGACTGTGTGATCCACAACGGCGCTGATACATCGCACCTGAAGTACTATAGGGACATAAAAGCGGCCAATGTGCTGTCGACAAGGTTCTTGGTGCGAATGTGTCTACGGCGGCGCCTTCCCATCCATTACGTGTCCTCGGTAGGCGTTTCGCTGTTCCAACCGGGTCGGACCTCTTTCCCCCCGGTATCAGCGACCAACTTCAGCCCTCCCTCTGACGGTTCTCACGGGTACATTGCATCCAAATGGACCAATGAACGATTTTTAGAGTGCGTTAGCAGGCTCAACGGTCTGAAGGTTTGGATCCATCGCCCGTCCACTATCATTCGCGAGGGTGGCGACACAATCGGCCGAGCCGCTGAGATGGACTGGGTGAATGCCCTCATCGACTACTCGCATAGGCTGAAGACGGTGCCGAAGTGCTGCCATGCCAAGGGCGCACTCGATTTCGTATACGTGAGCAACGTCGTCCAGGATATCGGGAGTCATGTTATAGCGAACCAGCCCAAGAGCATGGTAACCTATGCTCACCAGGTGGCAGACCTCGTCTTACCCTTGCAAAACCTGAAGATACTATCTGGGGAGGGAAAACCGCCGTACGACGAAGCTTCGATGGGTGTGTGGACTTCGAAGGCCATTGCTGCGGGGTTGCATCCGGCCGTGGCAGCATTGATTGAGTCCATGGACTCGCCGGAGACGATATATCCTCGACTACTCAAGTCGTCAACCATGTTTCTTAAATAGGTTATTGTAGTTAAGCAGAATATAGATCTTGGATATATCAAAGTAGATATTGCATCTTCTTGTTATACTGTGTGCTTCCCTCGGCCAACCTTGTACGTGATCGTGTATATGGTCGTCGCTTGACTGCTAGTGCTTATATTGTATCAACGTCGCCATTTCTCTTGCGCCACTTGGTGCCCTTCCATGGAACCTTGTGTGGAGGAGTGGCGACGCGAACGCGTTCCTCGTTTTCAGCAACAGAGACGAAGTGGGCGAGGTCCTGGAAGCTGATATGGATATTTGCCCCAGCGGCACTTGCCGGCAGAGCCGCCCTTTGCTCTAGGGGTACGAAGAGCTCGAAGGGTATGTCGACGTGCCCCGCGAGGGGTTGGCCGTCTTCCCTGAACATAGAATCTAGGAGCTCGTCAACAGCAATATACTCAGGGTCGTCGACGTCTTGAATCGATGTCGCCAACAGCACGGCGGCACAGTGTGTATGACCCTCAGCACGTCTCTTCTTAGGGGGCGCATAGTCGAGGTCGAATGTGAGGATCGTATAGCCGGGGGTGTGGGTGAAGTATTCGTGTAGCTTGTTCAGCGCCTTTCTCTCATCCTCGCTGTAAGCTACCTCGAACAAGAGCGGGGAGGTAGGAGCCCCTTGAAATAGAAACTGCCCGTCGGGGGACTTGATAGAAGTGAGAGATCCGCGTTGTGAGAAAGCATGACCAGCGGGGATGATGTTGCGGTAGGTAGGCTCGAGTTCGGGGTACTCCTCGGATACGCGCTTTAGCTCCGCCTTGATTGCCGACTGTACGAGGTTCTGAAAGATGTCGTGGACGAAAGTAGGCATAAGTCGGAGTAGTAATTCGCATGTGTCGGCATTCCAGTCGACTCGGAAATTGTCTAGGACGAACTGGGACAAACCCTTGTGCTCGTCAAACCGTCTGTACAGGGCGTCGAAGGATGGGGGACTCGTGAAGTGGAAAGTCGGGTAGGGTCCGGTGGGCAGCGGTAGGGAGCAGTAGAAGGCCCAGACGACGTCAAAAGCATGTTGGATGATGTCCTCGTCGACGTCGCTGGGGATGGAGGCGGGCGATTCGGAGGACTCGGTCTGCTCGGGAGACGGCAGCACAGACTCGCTTCGTTGTGGCTGCTTCAGGGGCGCGGGATCACTTCGTTGGCGATGCTTCTGTTGACCACCACCGCTGTGATCGCTGCTGAAGCTTGTCTCTGGTGTAGATGCCATACTGCCTACTAGGAGGAGGGGAGGGCGGGGAAGAGGCAGGCTGGTCGAGAAGTGATGACACGAATGCTAGGGTAGGGGAGGGTAGGGCTGGCCGGGCGGGCTAGGTCGTCGGGACCATGGCGATTGTATGGATGGAGTAGCGCATGGCCGTTCCTATGATTTGTCTGCTTATTTACGATAACGAACAAGCCATTTAGTAGGACTAGAAGCGGGTCGCATTTGCATTGTGTCTTGCAGGCTGGCGGCTGGCCCCGGGCGATGAAGATGAGGGATGAATACCAATCGGGTGACGTGCTCACATGACGAAAGATGCAGTCGAGGAGCTGTGGCAACTTGGCAGATGCCAGTGTAAATAAGGGCTGCATTAGTGCCTAGTCGCATCACAGTGTTTATAGTCGACTGTGGAGGATATCAACATGCGATACACTGTATAGTGCTTAGGAGTGACTCCTGAGGCTATTACCGTACTACCTCTTACGATGAGCCATTCACCAGCCGCCCAAGTCGCTTCTCGTCAAGAATCTCCCCTTCAATCAGCCTACCAGCCTCTACAAGCTCGGCACCTTTGCGCTCGTATCGAATCAAAGTTGGCACGTTTGGAACCCGCCACGTTGTGCGGTAGTAATTGGTCGCAGCCTTATATCTATATGGCGTCACGTTAGGTCAGCGAGTCAGAAGCCCCGGGCATCTGCGACTCTCGAGATCGATGAAAATTTGTAGAATGCAGCATTCTAATTGAAGTGGCGAGGAGCAAGACAAGTCGTAACGTACTCGGTCTTCTGGCCAACTGGAATGAGTGCCGCCTTGGGCGCATCGTCAGGGGAGAAGGTGGCTTTTATGATGGGCAGACAGGCCCGCACGTCAGGGCACCATGGCTCGTGCGTTACCGGGTCGTCAGAGGCAATAAACGCCAGGAAAAACGGGCTTGGCACATGTTGGAGTTGGCAAAAAGCCTCGGGGCTTTCGGCCAGTTTGAAGTCGTCGAGGATAGGCATGGCAAAGATAAGTAGTTGCGATAGTGCTCGGATTTTAGAGAGGCTAGAACCGGTGGTGTTGAGGGCAAGCATTAAGTAGAGGGTGCCGCCGATGGGCTATTGCGTGATCCCAAGTAAGGTTAGTTGCGGGCAGATTTACCTTGCTAGATGTGGGGTACCTGGCGCCCGCCGACGCCCGTAGTAGTACATAGGGAAGTGTACCTTGGTACATCCGTGAAAGGGATAAACAGTTACAAATGAATTTATGTTCTACGAGCTAGTCGTGTGATCATGAACTAGTAAAAGCTGAAACTCTAGGGAGAGGCTCAAGAAGCAACAGCTGCCCCTCAAGGTTAATAAAGCGAGAACCCTGTCTCCCTTTCTTCCCACTTTACCTGCCTAAAGTTAGGAAGGGCGGCACTGGCCACAATAAAATAATAGGTTGACAGAAAGAAGCAGCAATAAGACAGCTAACGGGCGAAAAGCTCTTGTATTACCTAGTTTACATATAAAGTAAGTCGATAGCCCTTAGTCTAGCAGTACTAGATCTTATTCATGTGCAGCATTTACCTACACACTTTCGTTTCTACAATAGCCCGGCGCTTACCTACTATTGATTCTATCTAAGAATCCCTTCCTTGTTCAGTTCTTAACTCACCCCGCCGTCCAATCTAAGACACAACTCGGTAACAACCATGAAGCTCGCATTTGTATCAGCTCTCGCGTCACTCGCTCTTGTGTTTGGTTTCGAAGTCCCGTACTGGGAGAAGTGGTTAATCATGGCAGGTTGCCGCGACCTCACGCTACTGGGATCGACTCTCTCGGCGACATGCACGCACCCATGGCACGACGCTGAGCCTAACGAGTTCCCGCAGGTTGACACAAACTACAGCATCGACCTCAACCAGTGCTTCGCCAACTACAACGGACAGCTGAACCACGTTCCTAACGGTGGTTATTTTGCCTCCTGCTCCTGCAAGCTAACCGGGACAAAGATTGTATGCCAGTGCTGGGACAAACACCACAAACTCGCGGATACCGACTACGAGCTCGACGACTGGCGAACCATTCAAATGAGTGCCTACGATTACAACATGGCTTGCGGCGGCACGGGTGCCATAGAGAAAAGGGAGGCTGATGGCAAGGAGGCTCGCGCTTTCATTGCTTAAGCGCTGATGAACGACAACGAGGTCAACGACACGTTCTGCTGGGGACAAAACGTGGTCAAGGCTGGCTTACTTGATCTGTTGTCCCGTGGTTTCTTTTCGTCATTCAACTCTACTCTATATCAAAATAGATAAACTTCAAACAGCTGCTCGTCTTCTTGCTCGTGAGAAAAACGTAGTGGAATAGGATGACTTAGACTCCAGAAATCAGCAAAGGAAATGGGAGACTGACAGTTAAGCAAGGGATGAAATTCAATAAGTTTGCTGCAAGATCAGAATATCACTTCGCAATAGATCTCTCTTATGTTATCATGACTTACGGTTTATCGAGTGGTTCGTTTTCTAATACCTTGTACACTGAATCGACTAAACTAATTATCTGAGATAGAGGGATGTATTAGCACCCGGTCGCGTCACAGTGATTCTAGCAAGCTGTCCTGGAAGTGAAGATGCAACGCATCGTGTACAGCTTGATAGTGAGCCTGGCCAGCTGGCACACTACGAGTCAGCCCACACAGGCCCCTATCTAGGTTGCTTATATGCCAAACGCTTTCTGAATGATACCTCCAACGTCCAGCGATTGACCTCGTAGCCAGGCATCGCCTTGCGAGGACAAGGTCTCAATAGCCTGTTGCAGGAACCCAAGCATCCGACCCTCGGTACGGGATCTCTCAAGTTCGAGGGGATCGATCAAGGTAGCGTAATCGCTTCGGGAAAACAACAGTCGTCTGTAAAACGCTTTGAGACACATGACTTCTTTCAAATCTAACGCACCGCCAGGGACTAGGCCGAATTCGTGACGTGCAACCTCAATGTGGTCTGCATGGACACCTGCGAGTAGTACCGCATCGACTGAGCTATCCCCCAGGGCCAGGAGATGTTTCAGATGCCATACGAGCGGTCGAGTCTTATGAGGCGCAATAGATAGGAACTCGCGGAGATGAGGAATTTGTCGTGACCAGCCCCTAAATCCGTGTCTATCCATGAGAGAGATCAGATTTCCTGCCAAGAAAAGGACCCGAAACTCGTCAAAGTCACACTGAGGGGTTGGCATCAGCATGGCCGTTGAAACATCTCTTTCGAATCTAACGTTTCCGTAGATAAAGGAACAATAGAGCGCACCGAGGTCTCTCTCGTCGACATCCCCTCGGCAGACGCAGAACCCAAAGTCGAACCATATATGTGTGAAGTTCGCGTGCGGGGTCATTGACAACGAACAGAAAGCCCACAGCGTTACGCTTTCATGTTTCATTTCACATAGCTGTAATAAAGGAACCGCTTGATCTTCTTGGCTAAGGAATTGTTTGCATTCCTCCGTGCGTTGAATTAGAAGTTCTCCTAGACTTAGTCTGCGAGGTGCCTCAGCCGACAGAATCTTGCTTTGTTTGAACCACGGATAATACGCTCCCTGTCGACCGGGGGGAGTGTGACGTTCATACGTTTTGATGATGTTTTCTCGCAGTGTGCCATTTGCCACCCAGGAATCGATATCCGATTTAGGGGTCTCGATAATTTTGTAAAGACCTATGTAGAGTCCTAGAAGGTAGCGCATCTCTTCCACCCCCTCACATTGGTCAAATCCAAAGGTCTCCAGAACATCGGGGTCCTCAGGATCGCGGTTCTCATCAATCGATATGGAAATATAGTCAAAGGGTGTTATAGGGCCGGCACGACACATGAGACGATGATCCATTGTTGCTGTCTTCTGGCAGCGAGGGCCGCAAAAGGATCCCCGCTGACAGAAGGAACAGCGAAGGTTTGTGATACGGTCACACATTGGGCCCTCACACTTGCCACTAGAGGGGGCGATCGTGTCTGGTATCTGAACGGCTGGATCCGTGATTTCACAATACTCGTCGCTATTGTGTATGTTCCTCTCATCGTTCCTAGACAGCGTGTGAGCTTGTTTTACCTCGTGAACATGTACTGTGGTTTCTTACAACATCACAGTCGCAGAATTGTAATTCCTCTCTTCACAGATACGAATTGTGGCTAGCTCCCTGATCCATAACGAATCATGATCCCTTGCTGGAACAACGGTTTGAACAGACGAGCCACCGACAGATGACTGCTTCGCGGCCGGGATACGCTTTCTATCCAGTGCCACAAGCCTGGTTATGTCCCGCTCAACTGCACGCAGTGCGAGTGCAATATTGTAAGCCATAGCGCGGTCCGTCCCTGCAATTAGAGCAGGAATTGTCCACGAGGGGAAGAGGGCACCGTGGGTCCCTCGCGTCCTGTACTCCGGGCTGTAATGACGAATGAATGTGGCGCAGAGATAGCAGAGTCTCTTGCTGCATCCGATATAGTCATGTGTGATCTTTGATTGACCGGCGAGGGATAGCAGGAGCTGGATCTCTGCATGAACTTGCGGCTTCTCACTCATAAGGCGTTTGAATTTCGTGCTAGCGTCATGACCTCTGAACTGCCTGGCATTAATAGTCGCATCGCAACCATCATTCGAAAGGTATTGCAAAGTATTATGCAATGTCCATGGCTTTGGGGGCCTGATCTGCGGTCCGTTCATCTGCCGACTTTTGATCCGAGGTCCTTTGCTCACAAGATTGAGTGCGATTGCAGCGAATCCCGGAAGACGCCGACAAGCACGCGCTATGGTATCACAGCTTGCGCTAAGGCGACCTAGAAACCCGACACAATCACGTAGCCGAGCGAACTTGGTCCCAAGTACCTCGAAAATGCCCACTGTGTAACATTTCCAAACTGTCCGACAGATCTGAGATGCTAGAATAATCTCCATTGGGGTGGTCGCTAGCAATATGGAATCGCAGGATGTTACGAGCCTGTGTATAACAAATAAGGCTATCGCGAGCTCATGAGCAAGGTGACTTTGATCTGGTTCTCCTTGGAGCTCAAACTCATAACCGGAGGTCCCGACCTGGCACTGTCGGTAGATCTGAAGAAAGCTCCCAAGCCAAGTTTGGACTCGCTCAACTTGGTAATCGAAAGAAGATTGACATAGCTGTTGGACATGCGAGGGATCTATAAGGATATCAGTGAGCTTTCAGACTCCCTCACCGATCAACCAAGTGCGCTTCTTACTATTGTCCAGAGATATATGACGCAGTGTCACCTCAAGCGCCTTGAAGAATTCTTGGTCTTTGTCATCGAACCCTTCGTTGCGAGTAATAGACACTTCGACTGCTTTCTCACCCTCTCGCATTATGGCTGCAGCGACATACCGCCCCCCTTTCGCGCGTGACGCTACTTCGGCTATGCGATCGAGGAACATGTCTTTCAAAGAGCCATCATCGAAACAGGTCAATAAATCTAGATCAGTCGACCCTACATCGTCGTCGCCGTCAGTCTCGTCGTCGATATCCGTCTTGTCGCCTGTCTCTTTCTCATGCACGTTGTCGTCGGCTATGCCTCTGTATGGATCGTGAACTTGGCCATTTGTCTGTAGGTGCAGCAAGGTGGAATAGGCCCGGAAACGCGACCTATCCTTTCCATCCAACTCCCAATGATCGAGTGCCATCGTAGACGAGTTGGTATCGTGCTGGGCTGAACAGAAAGTCCGGTTGCTACTTTCGCAACGAAATACTGATGCCCGGTAGGATGCAGAGATCGGTTGTCCCGATTCATTTCATGTGGGATTCTGGAAACTACTATCGTGTGACTGTTACTCTAGACGCGGGGTAGTCAAAGCCTCACTGTTCGCCATCGCCTGCAACGCCACATATCACTGGGACAAATCATTGGACATTAACCACTGCAAAATCACTGCAACGAGCCACTGGATTTGGACTGCTGCAACAGATAGACCGCTGCCGACCCGAACCACTGAGCTAACACCAGTGTGAGAAACCAACACTACCCAACCAACCGGGCTGAACCACCCAATTCAGTCTGCTGCGATAGAAACTAGACACTGATCATTGTGAAAAGGAACCGCGAGAAGCGGATGACAATGCAAGCATCGGAAGTACACATCCAAAGTTCGTTGGGGGCTGAATTGCTCATCATGTGACCATTGACGTCAATTGAGGTCAGCTTTGCGGGTCGTCCTATGTATAGATACCTGACACCCAGGCCAACATCATATTCCACCACACTCACAGCGGCACTGAGTTTTCATTACAAATTCTTATTTGGGAACAACTGACAGATGTTTGGCACCTTTCTGCTACCTTCGCTGACTTCGAGACTCCAATTTAGTTGCGCTGTTCCCCCAACATCTACACAAATAAGGTTCTACTCAAGTGCAAGGTCGATCCAGCCTAATTATATACATGCCAAGATCAATGTTAGTTTGTCCGCATCTCCAACAATTTCCCTGGGTAATCCAACGGCTGAGCCTTAAATAAGTCCAACACTTTACATAACTACTCGGTTAGAGAGGGACTGCCTATTACTACAATGACCGGCATCGCCGTCTTTGACGTGCATGATGAAGATCTGGGGGCCGTGGATATCGTTTCTTTGGGCGGCTTCGGCAGCCTTAAAAGCACACTTGACACTAGCCAAAGCATACCTGGTTCTGTTATTTGACTAGCCACCGAACTTTCTCAGGCTCACGAGCTGTGCTGTTGGTAAGGTCGAAAACAACCTGAGCTGGCCCACTTGGCCTGTTGCCTAGCTAGGGTCGTTGCCACGAATTCGCGACGTCGATGTTCGGAGGAGCGCTGGACCTTGCCAAGGGAGAGTAATAACGGCACCCTGCGAACTATGCAGGTAAATGGTTCTGATCGCTTCGCATTTCACTCCGTGTTAGCTGTTAGGTCCTTGCCTGTTAATCTGCCTTGCATTATTGTTGGTCCTAACTTGCATAAGGACCTGGCTCCTACGTCTCAAACTGCTTACAGCCTCGCTGCAGAATTACTTATGGAGTCCTTGCAGCGTTGGACGTGTTCCTGTTGGTTGGATTGCGAGATGGCTTCTAGCCCTAACAGGTGCCATGTACACGAACCGTGCAGTTGGCACCTCAAATGCCCCGATGCTTGACGTCACAGCTTGCCAAGACACCGGGGAAGCGAATGCTGGGGGGCGTAGCGTGGCGATCAACACGCTAGACTCCGCCTCGACTTCATTTCCTCGAGTTCCTAGTGTAAGTAAGCACTGCCAAGGTGCTAGGTTAGAACCGACTAAAATATCCAAGAACTCTTGGCTAGAGGTGTGTCATTTGCAGTTATAAGGAACAAGAAATCCTGAAGCTTTAGCACCTAAGAAATATTCTATTCTTTGCTATTGTTAGTCATCTAGCAAAGGTAAAACGAATTACGACCATAAAGATAATCACCATCATATAAGAAAAGAAGCATTGCTCTTCCAGCTACCTAACCAAATGCATTTTACTGCCTCAACCACCCTAATAGGGCTTGCTCTCTGGAGCAGCACCGCATCAGCGGTTTGCACCGGCTGGGACCAGGACCACTTCTCCATCGACGACGGCTCAAGATTCTCAACCCATTTTTCACAAACTGTCGACGTCATGCAATGCCCAGCCGACTCACAGTCGTCCTGCCAGTTTGACCGCAAGTCCTACGATATCACTGCAGAGCGCGCACTGGAGTCAGGTGTTAGGTCTCTGGACCTGCCCGAAGATGAAGCCGACGCCATCTTCAAGCTCGTGCAGAGGGCGTTCAACAAAGAGTTGAACTCGAACAAGACGTGGGAATTCAAGACAATTGAGACGAATGTATCAACTGAGTCGACAAACATCCTGGGGACCGACTCGATCATCTTAGAGGTCAAGCCCGGCGAGAACAAGTCTCTGGAATGGACTTCCTTCTACGCGTACTCTTTCGGTATGCTGAGCGGGTGTACCAATGAGACGTTGAATAATATGACCGTCATGGCGGCGACACCATATCTTGACAAAGAGCCACGGCTGAACAATCGAACGGTTCTCGCGGGAACTTGGGGTTCTGTGGTTCCTCATGATGATGATAACGACTCAGGGGCATCGTCATTCAAAGTTGGTGCAACATCTGCATGGGTGGTTGCTATAATGGTCGCTGCATACATGTTTTAGGTCGTAAATCCAATATTACCATCATGGAGTGCAGTAAACAACCACGGCCGATTGCACGCTTTCCGGCTCACGTGCCCAGGAATTGTCTGAAGTATCAAGGATTATCTAAGGGGACAACGCAATGCTATTGCGAGGAACCTTTTCCATCGCGGGCGATTGATTGTCTCGATTCAATTCATCAGTTTGGCGGAATGCGTTTCACGTCACCTGATGCGTCGTCCCCTACGAAGACAAGGCACCTTCTGTCGTATATCATCGATGGGACTCTGGTACTGCGATGGGTTGCGAACATGCACAATGCCAAGTAATATCATGGTCGAATACTCAAGGGCTTGCTAGAAATGGATGGTTTCATGTTGAAGAACAATGTATAGTACCTTGAACGGGTAGACTCCTCAAGATTGACACGTTTAATAACGAGGAAGCAGAAAGCTGCCACGGTGCGGTACCTGTTCCTTCAGTTGGTTAGGGGTAAGCACTCATGCATAGGATATTGGTAACTTCGGAGGATCAGATAGGCAGAGTATAAGTACAAAGTGTTCATACTAAGAAATTTATCATTAGGCTTGGCTTCATGTCTGTATGTGAGGCAATCTGTTATATGATCCTGGATATTTCACGAGTCTCTTATGCAAGACCCTGGAAAGAAGTTGAAAGAATGGCTGCTCCTTCATTACAAGCTTCTCCATCGAGGCCTGATCCCGCTAACTCTAAAGCAACTCAACTTGAGTAGATGCCTTAGTGTTCACTCTCAAGCTAAGAAGGTCAGGGCGCGAGTAGTGACCAACCACATCTAGGTTCTGTTTTGCGCGCCACTTCTGCTCAAGATCAACGTCAGCATACAGTATCACCTCTTTGCCAGGGTCGGGAGCCTCTACAAGAGGCTCGCCTGTTGGTCCAAAGATCATGGAAAATCCGCCACCGGGAGCCTTGGCGAACGACCACCCGTTGACCTTGACCCTCGTTGTGTTCTCCTCGGTGAGTATTTGCGAACAGATGGCCGTAAAGCACGCGCCTTCCATTGACATCACCTGGGTCAAGCGACTACTCATTGTGCCTGAGATATGGTACGGCAATTTGTCGCTTCCACCGTCGAAAACCGGCGGCCAGCTAGCGATATGAATATCAACATCCTGCGAATACTCATAGTATCGCAGCAAAGGCTGTGTGTGCTCCCAGCAGTTCAAACCTCCGATCTTGCCAAATGATGTTTTAACGACAATTTTGAGTGAGTCCCCTTGGCCTTCACCCCAGATACTGCGCTCGACATGGGTCGGTTTGATCTTCCGGCGGTGATGCACAATGTCGCCATTCTCGTCGATGAAAGACTGACGAATGTCATTAAGATGCACACGTAAGGATCGATGCACCCTAGGGGCTCTGGGGCATACAACCCAGCTTACTTACCTGTGCGATGTATAGGGATCCACGATACCTCTCGCTATAGCCCAACACACAGAACAGGCCAGCTTCTTTGACAGCGGCACGGATACGGTTCATCTCTTCTGAATCTCGCTCCAATGAGTTGCGAAAGTACTCGGTCATGAACTCAGCGTTGTCAGTTACTGACTGACTCCAGATGCTCCTAGAGGACGTCACTAAGCAAACAGTCTAGGTAATATGCTGGGGCGGAAACGACGAGTGTGACGTCGGGGATTAATTCGCCTCGCATATCATCACACGTACCATGGATACCCGGGGATCCAAACTTCCGGGAATCCCATGACGTTGGTACCATTATTGCCAGCTTCCGCGATGAGACGCACGGTCTTGTCAACACCCTTTTGGAGGTCGTTCCATTCCGGCTCTGCTTGAACAGCCGCTACGCGAACGGTCTTGGGCGATTCGCTAGTCATGTTGTTCGGAGGAAGATGAAACACAGACCTGAAGTACTATTAAGCCCTCGACGAAGTTTGTATATGTGAAAGCATAGAATGAATTGAAGTTCATTATTTTGACAAGTGAGATTTTGGGGACAATGATTAACATGTCAGCCTCCGACAGCGCATCAGCGGGGTAAGGGGGTCATCCGGGAGTTCTCGGTCACGAGCTGCTTGCCGTTTGGAGTTGGAGTGAGTGCCGAGAATGTCCCGGATTGACATCTACATATGACTGGATATCACACTCAATGATGCTGAATAATGAAGCGGCAATTGTGGCTAGAGAAGGTCTTGTGGTTGTTGCACGGACCTGTGAAATTCATGTTACATAATCTTTCGAGTTTGTAGGTTTCGGGCGCATAGCCTAATACCATAGTCAATAGCATTTAGCTGTACTTAGTTCGCACGATCTATAAACACCTGCAGTTAATAATAATGCCTTAACCACTCCCCCATGATTGAGGCTCAACTCTCTCTACAGGTTGGATTCTAACGAGTATTGATACAACCAGATATAGGATTTAAAGTAGCATCTTATACTATCAAAGCAAGATTATGTTGTTTAAGATGTAATCTTAATGAACCTTATATGAAATGAAGTTCTACTACGACTTTTATGTAAATATAGAACTCATAATAGCGTGGTGATAACTATCGAATCTACTAGCATCCTTGCTTACTCGTTAATCTAAATATGATGTGGCTTGAACTTCTAGAGCCACTGACATGGGTCAGTGCAGCCACACCGAATGTGGTCTTTGCTGCGTTTCGCAAAATATCACGTGGGTCTCCTGGATCCTACGTGAAGATCAACGCCCACTACAACCTCATTGTGGTTGAAGCCCTTGATTCGATCCAGAGATGCTTTCAACAGATGAAATTCGCATCTTGCGTTTGATGCCACCCGCCGCAGGTGATTCCCAGTCGCCAATTGTCTGTGAGCTCAGCGTCGTGTCGCGCTCCGACAACCCGCAGTATGAAGCGTTGTCATACGCGTGGGATGATCGCCCCCCGTTGACTATTCAAGTGTCGAGCAACGAAGTAAAAGTTACGCCACGGTTATATAACGCTTTGTGCCAACTGCGACTATGCGACCGCGTCAGGAATTTGTGGGTTGACCAGCTATGCATCAACCAGTGGAATCTAGAAGAAAAAGCGCAGCAAGTGAAGCTGATGCGCAGCACTTATACTCGCTGCAGCCAGTGCCTGGTCTGGCTTGGAGTGCCCCCGGCTGAAATCACTGATGCGGATGCAAAAAACGCATTCGAAATTATTCGCTATCTTGCAACAGCTTCGTCGGCTGACGACATGAATACACTGCCCCTGCCCCCATCCGTGGCTGACGACCGTCCGACTTTCAACCGAGCTATGGAGGCTCTGCGTGCCGCTTCCCATGGTCAAAACCGCTGGTGGGATCGCGCCTGGACATTGCAAGAAGCAGCACTTCCCGATCAAGTTCTTCTTCTCTTTGGAAGCGCGATAGTACCATGGAACATCATAACTGCGGCAGCCAAAACTTGGACTACAAAGGGTCTTCCACGGCCTCTTAGGCAAATGCTATCAGATGAGATGGATCCTTGGATTGGCGGATTTATAGTTCACTCGATCTGGATTAATATAGCTAAGAGACGCTGGGACAACGCCCTCGAGACTGTCCAGCGATGGCGTTATCGGTTAGCAATAGACCCCAGAGACAAAGTTTTCGGACTTTTGGGCCTTCTTCAAGCGGGAAGTTGTAAGCTACTTTCAGTCAATTTCTCTTGTGTTTCAGCTGCTTTCGAGGAGAGTAAGAGGGCGAGTCGGGGCAAAAGGCTTGAGCTTTAAGTCCGGCTTTGGAGTGTCGCCTGCAAAACCCCCGGAACTCATATCTGAAAGAGTAATCACTAACAGAATGGTGGACAGTGCCTGGAACTGAAGAGTGTCGGTATGATATCCCCGCCTCGCTCGTGTACAGCCGCATGACAGTGGAGATGATCATTCAAGAGAAGGGTTTGCGGGCTCTAGTCGGCAACCCCCGCGTTGAAGGCTACAAGGCAACACCTGGTATCCCTCGATGGGCTTTGGATCTATCAGGATGGCCCGATTACGACCTTGATTGGTTCTACCAGTGTTACGGCTACAAGGTATACAACGCGGACATGGGACTTGAACCACTTGATATAGACGTGGTATCGTCGTGCCTCACACAGAACGTGCTGAAGCTGAAAGGCATTTGTATCGGATCAGTGAAATGTGTCAAAAAGGGGATTCGACGCTATCGATATCCTTGGGATGAAGATGTCCCGTTGAGAGAAACGATGCAAAACTACCTCGATATGGTGGAGGGTAAGGATGGCAACTCGGAAACGGTGGTCCCTGATCCTTACCCTGCAGGTTATACTCGGCGGGAGGCGTTCGCAAGACTGATGCTTGGTGATGTGATGAGAGATAACAACCATGTACCTGTGGATACTGATGCGAAAAACTATCTCCAGCGTTTGGGATTTGATAGACTCCCGAGATATACGCCCAAACGTCCATCAAACAATATACGGCATGCTAGCTAATCAAGCCCTTGTCATCACAGAGACAGGCTTGATAGGGTCTGCGCTTATTGAGACGGAAATCGGGGACGAGATCTGGATATTCGGAGGAGGCAAAGTTCCTTTCACACTACGTCGTCGAGGCGCAGAATACGACTTTGTAGGCAAGTGCTACATTCAAGGTATTATGCAAGGGGAATCATTTGCCGATGAGAGTTCGCAAAAGTCACTGCAGCAGACGATCGTGATTCATTAGGAAGAGGAGCACATAACACAGGGGTGGGAGTCGATACTTTGGTACCCGGCGCATCTCGACCGAAAAGGAGTTTGTTCATCTAATACCCAAGGCATGGTTTGGGGAGCGGACACGGGTCATAATGCCTGTCAGACAAACCTGTACCCTTTTAAAAGCATTCCGCTGTCGGAAAGATAACAATTTCACGGCCTGCATTACAAGTCTTACCATACTAACAATGATACTCAAAATGGGTACATGATTAACACGCTGGGGTACAATAATGTTAGCTGTTCAATAATGAATTCGAAAATAAAAGCCTACATGGGTGTGCTTCGATAAATCATGCTCCCAATTCTTTCTCATTGTTCTGAATCACTACTGTAGCACTTTCGTTCAGGCAAAAAATATCAAAAGATATGGCTTACTTTCTAACTCAGATTATAGTATCTGTGACTGTTCTTTCATTTTTTATTCTTTCTCGGAGGCTCCTACAAATTGGTCGTCGACCAGCAGACCTTCCGCCAGGACCACCGACCATCCCAATTATGGGAAACCTCCATCTAGTAAGGCCAATGATTGAAACTTTCCAACACACTAAAGCAAACCGTTTGTCATTGTGGTTAATTACATATAGATACCCAAACATGATTTGCACTTGCAGTTTCAGAAATGGGCGCAAGAGTACAGACCGGTGTATAGCCTGATGATGGGGAGCAAAACCATGATCGTCCTCTCTAGCGACAATGCAGTAAGAGACATTATGGATAAGAGAAGTTCCATATTAAGCGACAGAATGGATTTGTACATAGGGCAAAAAGTAGCAAGCGGAGGACTCAGAGTTCTAATGATAGATAGTAAGTCTTACAATTCACAATCGCCATCCGAATATTACCACTGATCATCCATCAGCGATAATACGGACGAACATGGAGAATGGTACATCACCCGTTTTACTCCCTTGGGATCACTAGCTGAGCATCTCACAAAGCTTCGACGCATTATGCACGACCTACTTAACGTCCGTGCTTCGCAGGCCTTCGGACCATATCAGGAACTCGAAAACCAACAAATGATGCATGATATTCTCAATGGTCCCGACAACTACGTTTCACACGTTCGTCGGTACTCAAACTCTCTGATGACTACCACTACATTTGGGTAACAAATGTCTCGATTCCTAGGAACCTAGGTATCTTTTGGTCTGCGATTTGAAATCCATGCTGAGCATTAAGTGAGTGTCCAAGTGCCGAGTTCCGAGTTTCGAAGATGCCCACTTCAAGGTGCTCTTCAAGGTGTTCGACGAATTTCTTTTGCTCGCACAGACAGGGCTAGTTGCCCTGCTCGACTACCTGCCCATACTGCAGATGCTTCCAACATGGGTACTGCCCCTAAAGCAACATGCCATAACAAATCATCGGCGAGAGAAGGCCTTATTCAGGCACCATTGGGATACAGCCAAAGCCAGTGTGTTGTCTCTGGAGAAGCCAAACCCTTCTTTCTGTGTCGGGCTTGTCCAAGAACAGAAGAAACACGGTTTCGACGATGACTTCGCGGCTTATATAACCGGAACACTCCTCGAAGCCGGAACTGATACAACGGCGAATACTCTCATCTGATTTTTATGCGCCATGCTCGTCTTTCTAGAAGTACAGGCGCGCGCTCAGGCTGAAATTGACCGAGTAGTGGGCGCAGACAGAATGCCTTTGCCTGAGGATGAACCGAAGTTGCAGTATGTACGTGGATGCATCAAGGAGTCGCTTCGTTGGATGCCAGTCACTATATTGGGCGAGATGCCCCATGCGCTTTTGCAGGAAGATCACTACTTGGGATATCGATTGCCCAAGGAAGCAGTGCTTGTAAACAACGTTTTTGCAATACAAAGCGACGCAGCTCGTTATCCTAATCCGCAACAGTTTGATCCCGACCATTTTAGGGACAACAAGCAGAACTTTTACGAGTCCGCTATCAACCTAGACGTATCTCAACGAGACCAGTTTTTCTTCGGAGCTGGGCGTCGAATCTGTCCTGGGATTCACATGGCGGACCAGAACTTGTTCTTGGGAATTTCGAGACTCTTGTGGGCATTTGACTTCAAGAGGCCCCTCGACAACAACGGAAATGAGATTGTTCCTGACTTTACTAAAGTCACGCAAGGTTTCCTAGCCGCACCACTCCCCCGAGATGCCAAGAGGGCGGAAGTTATTCGTAACGATTGGAACAGAGCAAAGAGCGAGAACCTCGACGCTGAGACAATGCAATGGAAGCACTCCGCCTGACGACTTTCTTTGCCGGATCTCTAATTTGTAATTTCTTTAACTTCAACTCTAAATTCACCACCTTTTAGCTCAGGACTTAGATTTCAGTTCATGTTTCTATATTTAGTTCATTAGTTGCGTGATATCTATTACTAGTTAGGCCGGAAATGAATCACTCGATAGAAATGAGGATATTTCATCCCTTTTTCATATCGCATGCCGCCATAGTAATTGTCTTGGCTTATAAAGTGACCATTATTAACTTGAAATAGTACTATTTTGTGTAATTGGCAGCCAAGGAAGATGAAACTCTAGTTAAGACAAACTCATTTAATGTTTAAGTGTCCGATACCTCATAGTAACAGCGTGAATCAAGAAAGCCTATGACATTCCCCTCAACATCAGCCAAACAATGACGAATAATTAATAACTGGCGACGGACACAAGATTTACTTCCGTCCCTATTGTGGCATATCCATCATTACCTCCGACCGACTATTATGATTGTTATCTAGTCGATAAAGCTTGACCGGCATTCCTTTTCGGAGGTTACATCGGCTGGACGCTCTCCTAAACAAGAGAATCGTACTAGCTGCACGTGAAAGCCCTTTAGGCATATTACCTTCAAAAAACAATCAACACACTTCACAGATGGCTAACGGATCTTGAAAACGGCAAAAGATCTTATATTCTTCGATGCCCAATGTCGATTTTTTCCATTCCAACGGACCTCATGCCCGTGCGTCAATATGTCTTGGCGTCTATGGGCGCTGTGTTTTGAGGAAAAACAATCACCTCAATAACTTGCTAATCGCCGACCATATAAAATAGGTCCGAATAGAGTGCTGTGCATTGGTTTCTGTCTATGATGGCTCCATTATCTTCAGCCATGATGGGGTCGTAGAGCAGACAGTGCAGTCGAAAAAAGCTTTATATTCAGCTCTCTACAGCATGAGATTTCAAGTGACTATTGACAGGGACCCTATAACCTGCCATCTACCTTTTGAAACAACGAATCTGACTCACTCATCATGAGACTTATCGCTATAGTCGCATTCGCGCTTGCGCCCGCGACGTTTGCGCAGTCGCAGACTCTTTGCGATCAATACGCCTACTTCGCGAGCGGCGGATATGAATTCAACAACAACATGTGGGGTAAAGGGTCTGGTTCTGGCTCGCAGTGCACTTACGTCGACCGTGCCAATTCTGGCGGTGTTGCTTGGCATACCACCTGGTCATGGTCGGGCGGCGAGAACAACGTCAAGAGCTACCCCTACTCGGGCCGCCAGCTTTCGAGCAAGAAGCTAGTCAATCAGATTGGCAGCATCCCCTCGTCGGTCTCGTGGAGCTACAGCAACACCAACATTCGCGCAAATGTAGCTTATGATCTCTTCACGGCAGCAGACCCAAATCATGCGACAAGCAGCGGCGACTATGAGCTCATGATTTGGTGAGTCCACCAATGGCCACGTTCTGGACACCCGCGGTCGAGCTTTGCTAACTACGTATTGTGATAGGTTGGGCAGATTTGGCAACGTCTATCCTATTGGCTCATCAGTCGGAACTGTCTCAGTCGGCGGCTCTAGTTGGGAACTCTTTACTGGCTACAACGGAGCAATGAGAGTGTACAGTTTCGTCGCAACTAGCCCCCCTGTCACTTCTTTCAGCTCCGATATCAAGGAATTCTTCAATTACTTGAGCAATAGTCAAGGCTTTCCTGCAAGCAGCCAGTATCTTATCAGTATGTCCCATCCAAGTCTTCTAGTTCTTCTCAGAAAATGACGACCGATATGCTAATGATCATGGACAATTTAGCCCTACAATTCGGCACTGAGCCGTTCACTGGCAGTTCCACGACTTTGAATGTCAACTCTTGGTCTGCAAATGTCAACTAGCCCATCTACGACTCACAGCAACTAAGCTTGCCTGCTTTCTATCTGGCTGTGGTCATGTGGCTGAGAACGAGAACGAGAAGAGAGCTTGCAGCGCCACACGGGCTTAGCGTGAGCAGATTGCATGCTATTATTCGCATCGGGAAGATATTATCAAGTCTTAGGTAGCAACTGTTTAGGTTCGGAACTTCGAAGTCTAATTATATCTTATTCTTGACTTTTATCAATAAGCAGCTTGCCCAGAAGCATTATGTCTTACTTTTCGTCAGGATTTCTGTCACATGAAATAAGAATAGAAACATTAGGTAAGTAGCTACTAGTGCTCAACTTAAAAAGGGGCGTGAGATTCAAGCCAACGCCCTAAGCAACAAGTGAGCTATGTTGGGATGCTATCCAAGTTCGGCAATACGACACGATGGTACAGGTGGAATCAGAATCTAAGATCAACAGCCGATGCAAGGCATTGCAAGCAAGACTCACCGGCAATTAAGATCGGCATCATAACGTGTGGTCTTGGCCCGGAGCCAGCCTCCCGTAGATTAGTGGACCACTAGCGGACATGGCTCTAGGCGTTTTTAGCCGTAACAGATATTCCCCTGGCAGCACGGAGCAATTGGTGGGAAAGAATCACTCCAGCAGACGGGATTCTTCCGCTCTGCAATTTTCCGATTGTGTCAAGCGCATAGTCCGTTGCCATGGAATTACCTTCTATGCTAAGCTGCGCATGAAATCATCCCCGGATTTATCTGCGAACCCTGACCTAATCAGCCACAAGCTAGTCAATCAAATACTTACGTGTAAGTAATCAGAACATGCATTTCGAGACAAGTGTTAGACCTGCATGCATCCTCACTTCTCTACACCTTGAACATTATTAATTGAACATATCGTTGTGCTAGTTATGCGTATTTTAAGCAGTGTCCTGTGTTCCGTTATCTCGAGTATAGTAGCAACAGTTGAAGCTCGACTGTGGCGCGCCAAGACTAGACTAACAGCAGTGAATGCCGATCAGGTAACTCTACCCGCGCTCAAGTTGTCGGTACGGTACTAGCTAGCAGAATTCGGGGATCAATCCGGGTTTGCGGGTCGCACCCTTGCACAGCTGGTCGCCGATAGAGTTCTCTCCGAGTCTGCCACAACTGGAAACAACATGGTAAACATGGTCGATCATGCTGCCCTCGTCGTTCAACACGGACTTCTCACGCCGCGAGCACCTTAATGCGTGACTAAAGAACAAGCATGGTTTAAGCCTTGGAAACAAGCATCCTAAGTATGCCTGTTGCTCCCGGGCGCCGGTTCGTGGCGGTTTTTTGACCGAGATCCCGCAGTTCGCTAGCTATATATGAACTCTAGTCATCCCATCCTTCAAAACGGCGAGCAATCAATAGTCCCTAACCATCACTGGCGTCTCTCTTTTCACCCCACGTCTGAGTTACCATGATCTTCTCTACCGCACTAGTGCTGCTTGCAGCAGCCGTTGGCAATGTCTCTGCCGCTAGTGCCGGCTGCGGTAAAAGCCCCATGTCAAGCGGGCAAAAGTCCATGAACGTCAACGGCAGGAACCGCGACTACATCGTGCAGGTCCCTGCAAACTACAATCCCTCAACGCCCTACAAGTTGATCTTCGGCTACCACTGGCGTGATGGCACAATGAACAACGTGGCCCCGGGCTACTACGGCCTCCGCGATCTTGCCAAAGAATCCGCCATCTTTGTTGCACCGCAAGGAATAGGCAATGGCTGGGCCAACAACGGTGGCGAGGACGTGAAGTTCACGGACCAGATGGTCGATCTCCTCAAGGACTCTCTCTGCGTCGATGAGAAGCAGATCTTTGCAACAGGCTGGAGTTACGGCGGTGCGATGTCGTACTCTATGGCTTGCTCCCGACCCGACGTCTTCCGTGCGGTCGCTGTCATTTCGGGCGCACAGCTCAGCGGATGCGATGGCGGCAACAAGCCGGTTCCATACCTTGGCATCCACGGTGTTGTGGATAGCGTGCTCAACATTGGCCTGGGCCGCCAGCTCCGGGACAAATTCCTACAGCTCAATGGATGTCAATCGAAGAACGCACCAGAGCCTGGCCCAGGTGCTGGAAACCACATCAAGACAGAGTATAGCTGCAGAGCTGGTACCCCAGTCTGGTGGATTGCACACGGTGGTGACCACGTGCCGGACCCCAGAGATTCGAACGGCCAATACTTCGCCCCGGGCGAAACCTGGAACTTCTTCACACAAGCAATTAACACACTTGATATTGCCGGTGATGCAAACAGCACATTGCCCTCGAGCGACTAGGATAGTCAAGTGGTCATTGCTGGAATGAGAAAGGGGGCACGGACGCCACCACGCTATGTACTTTATTGCAAATATCAGGGTTTTGCGAAAAAAATGATAAAAGTAACATGGGCTAAAGCTACATTAACTACATTGCGATCATGTGAAGCACAGGCCAATCTTTGAAATAAGTCAGACTCTTGCATGCGCAACCTCGTATAGAACCTTACGAGAACATTGTCGAGGCGATGTCTCGCCTACGGAGAAATACAATGCATTCTTGGCGAGGGGCCGTCGAGCGGTGTTATTATCCCCAACCTGTTTCTGACCCCGGCTAAATAAAGATGCATGAGATCAGGGCGATCATCTGACCCACGCGATCGGATCCATTATACTATTGGATCGCGTACTTTGAAAGCCTCCTATAACGGCGTACGTGGTGGTGGTGCGTAGATTGTTCGCTCCTCAGGCGCGGTATATCTAGATTCCCACCATCTATCCTGCACAAGTGCGACGGAGTAGTGATCAATATTGTCCCATCTGATGCTCAATCTTCTGTTGCGACAATGATTATCACAACATTGGCACTCACCGCACTCCTCGTGCGAGAGGCAATCGCGAGACCAGTCGAAGATGAGCCTCAGCCATGGGGCTTTTTCGTCAATAACACGATTCTCGCCACGTCGGGAAGGGAGAGCGTGACGTATCCACGCTATGTCGAGCTCCAAGATGGCACCATCATCGCAACAGCGTCCTTCATGGGCCCTGGACCAGCACAGTTCCCAATCTTCCGCAGTGAGGATGGCGGGGCCAGCTGGACTCATATCTCAAACCTGACTGACCAGGTCAATGGCTGGGGGATGTCTGCGCAGCCAGCATTAGCCGAGCTGACAGAACCAGTCGGCGACTACGACGCTGGCACAATCTTGGGTGCTGGGAACAGTTGGAGTAACAACGGCACTCGAATCGATCTCTACGCTAGCAGAGACGGCGCAAAGACGTGGGAGTTCGTCAGTCATGTGGCTGAGGGTGGCCGACCAAACACCACCAATGGCGCTACTCCTATCTGGGAGCCATACATCCTGTATGTCTTGTTTTCCCATGGCCAATCAACTTCATGACAACTGACAAGCAAATGCAAAGTCCCTACAATGGTTCTGTAGTAGTTTATTACTCAGACCAACGCGATCCCAAGCACGGTCAGAAACTCGCGCATCAGGTATCGAAGGACATGAAAACCTGGGATCCGCCCGTCGACGACGTGGCTTACGACTTATACGAAGCGCGCCCGGGAATGACCGTGATCACATACGTCCCACCTACCAAGAAATGGATCCTCGTGCACGAGCGACCAATTGGAAACTCGTCGTCTTACGGCTCCAATTACCCAGTGTTCTACGTGACAGCAGATAGTCCACTTGATTTCCGGCTTAGCGAAGGAGAGCCCATCGTCGTTAACAACAAGACTGTTCCAAATGCCAGCCCTTATATAGTTTGGAGCCCGATGGGCGGGCCAAATGGGACTATCGTTGTGTCGGATGCAGACCGTCGACAAGTGTGGACAAACCGTGCCGGTGGAGATATCAGCGCCTGGGAGGAACACACGACACCTGCCGGGGCAGTCTACAGCCGCGCTATTCAGATCTTCAAAAAGTACCCTGATCATCTCCTTATATATGGGGGCGAGACGTTCGACGATATGGGTTTGGGAGTCCATACCCCCTTTTCGGCAACAGTTGTAAATCTGGAAGATATCCTGAACAATCCGGCTGAGTAAGAGACAACATAATTGACAGAGAATAGAGAAATTATCCTAATGGGTCATATCTCATTTAACTCGGCTTCTCAAGAATGTTTTGCTCAATAAATATGTCACATTGCTAACCTGATGTAAAATCATCTGAACCACATGTCAGGTGGTATGCTTTGCAGATCTTATCGCCTAACGCCTAAAGCCGATGAATGTAAATAGGGGCGATCTTAATGTCCTGGAATTGATTTGAAGCACTTGAACTGCGGCGTCAACTTGAGCAGGACTACTGTTGACCGCTGCTTCGATGCGGCTTACATCATGCATAGTGTCGGTGCCTCTAAGATGCATGAGCTTAGTAGCATATTTGTTAGGCCGTGCTGTGTCGAGAGAGGTCGCAAAGTTTCGGGATGTATGACGGTTAAGCACCCAGGCTGACGAAGTAAAAGGGCTTTGTATTTCTTATCAGTCCTTATCATTTCTGTACTCTTAATTCTCGGACATTTGGGAAATAAAATTAAGTAGTATCGCAAAGCTCCACCAGACAGAATCACGGTGGAATGTGATGCTAGCGAGCAAGCCCTCGACATATGTCAGCATCGAATGAAGTTGTGTTAACGCCGAAACGAATGGCACAAGATATCCAGAACAAACATATTCTCAGGCCAAACAAGACAACCTATAGTTGGTCTCAGCAGTAATGCAAGGCCATTAATGGATCCGTAGATAGGCGGTGCTCCATATATCAGCGATGGAGTTCTGACATGAGGCTTTGCCGCCATGATCATAAGGGGCATTCAGAGTGTCCCCACAGATGGTATCGGACTTAACACATGGCCCTTTTGAAATCGACTACACTGTGGACATTGTGAAATGATATGTAGCATGATATGAAATCTCTCCGCATTCAGTTGCGAATAGTATTACAGCAGGTCTCGTAAAGCATTGAATAAATACGTAATTAGCACGACGGTGTGAAGTCGAGTTGATCCTAGATTCCTAGTTAAAGTTCAGCTTGGCTTGCATTACTTGTATGATTCTCATCAGTTACATGCTCAGCAACCGCCAGGCTCGTGTATCTTAAGACCAAGATCCATAATGTCGCCATCTGTCAAGGATTCGGTATCAACGCCCCAGCAACTGTCTCCAGCCTCAAGTGACGCGGTCCAAAGATCGGTCACCGGCCTGCGTTGGCTTCTAGTGTGCATCGCCGTGTTCTCATGCAACCTCCTGTACGGACTCGACAACACCATCGTCGCCGACATCCAAGCCCCAATAATCAGCGATCTCGGCAATGTCAACAAGCTCGGCTGGTTGGGCATAGGGTTCCCCCTAGGTGCATTTGCTGTGATCCTGCCGCTGTAAGACGACGCTCCCTAAGCCGAAGGTGAAGCATACGATCTAATTTGAACGCAAATACAGGGGCAAGGCGTACGCCATCTTCGACAACAAATGGCTCTACTTCGGGTCATTGACAATGTTCGCGGCTGGCAGCGCGCTCTGTGGTGCCGCGCCTGTGATGGACGCCTTGATTGTTGGGCGTGTATGGGCGGGTGCTGGCGGAGCGGGCATGTATCTAGGGTGAGTTTGCTTTTGCCCGTACTGATCATGTGAACTGGTCTAATAGATTTCCAGGAATATCAACATGCTTCAGCGTTTGACGACACCGAAGGAACGAAGCATCTACATGGCAGCAGCGATTCTAGTCTACGGCGTCGGAGTCATCCTTGGTCCGGTGATAGGGGGCGCGTTGGCCGACACTTCATCTTCAGGCTGGCGATGGGTATGTTGCGAGCAGCCTATCAGTTCAAGATCATCGTTTACTGACGCGACATGAAAACAGGCCTTTTACCTCAACCTGTTCATCTTTGCCGTGATATCCCCGATATACCTCTTCCTACTTCCGTCCATGCACCCTCGACCGGGCGTCCCCCTAGCTAAAAGGCTCCAATCGCTTGACTGGTTAGGAACTATCTTGAGTTTCGGCATATACACAACATTCGCATTGATCTTCACGTTCGGTGGCTCAACTTGGAGTTGGACTGACGGCCGCATGATCACGCTTTACGTTGTTTTCGGCGTTGTTGCGGTCGCATTCTCGATAACGCAACATTTTGCAGTATTTACAAGCTCGAGAGACAGGCTCTTTCCTGTGCAGTTTCTCCGCGACCGGACGATGGTGCTGTTGTTACTCTCCTGCACTGCGCTAGTCGGCGCACTCTATGTCATCATATACTACCTCTCGCTCTTTTACTCCCTGGTCCGCAATGAAGATGGCAAGCAGACCGCTGTGCGGCTGCTCCCCTTCGTCGTCTTCTATGTTGTTGGCGTTCTGTTCAACGGGATCTTGATGGTACGCTGGGGCTATTACATGCCCTGGTTTCTGTTCAGCGGTGTGTTGACCACTATCGGCGGCGCACTGCTCTATACTTCATCGATTGATATTGCCAACGCCAAGATATATGGCTACTCGATCCTTGTCGGTGTTGGTCAGACGGCGTTCCAAGCCGCCTACTCGATCGTGCCCAGCAAGGTCCTGCCTGACGAGATACCTGAGGCTATTCAATTCATCAACATCGGACAGCAAGGTAGTATACTTGTGGCCCTTGCCATCTGCAACACCATCTTCCAGACCGTCGCACGTCAGAGGCTGCTCGCTATCCTAGTTCCAGCTGGCTTCTCAGAGGAGGATGTCACAGCGGCTATTGCTGGAGCCAGAAGTGTAGTGCTGCAGACGGCGCCGCCTGAAGTCAAGCGTCCTGCGCTCGAAATACTTGTCACCGCCATCAATGATACCTACATACTCATCATCGTTTCTGGGGCGATTTTGATCCTTTGCGCATTACTAATGAAGCGTGAGAGAATACAGATGCAATTGGAGATGGGCGGTTGACGAGGGCTAACTTTCAAGCGTGCACCTCGAGCCGCTGCCGACGCCATTACCCATGTGCTATAGTACTGCTACCCCCCGCGCATTACGCATTGACATCAATGGGAGATGACCTAACCTACCTAGGTAATTGGCAATGGCGCGATTGAGCCTGGCACAGCATGCTCTTGAGTTTGCGCCCGCATCGGCGCATCCCACTTGAAGTTTGCTATAATTTCATACCAGATTGCTCTCCTAGTTTTCTTCACGGACGGTAGCATTGTCGGACAGTATTGAAGGTCTTTTTTATATTTTCATTCAAAATAGAGAGGTTTGTAGACAAGAATACAGGAGTTGGGAAAGTGTACCTAGGTACTTGATCACTAGGGCCATTGGCCGTACCCAAGTTGGGCGGTTGCGGAAGGTTGTGCTCGTGAGTACTAACCCTTCAACATTTCATAAGAGTAAATCAATAGGACCAATGCTCCCAGGCTTCTCAAATGGAACAACCAAGGTAGCCAAGAAAGATTCTCTATCTTTCGCCGTAAGTGTTCTGTCCTCGGCCCATGACTGAAGTAGATCCCAATTGACACATTTTCGCAATCCTGGCCTTGCACCTTGCACTTTGGTCGGGGTCTCCCAGAACAATGTGTTGATTGACAAATCAGCATTACACATGATACCTTCGCGGAGTACATCTAGGCAATGGTCTATAACCACTTAGTACGGCATTCAGGGCCTCTCTCAAGATGAACTGCTTACACAAGTGGGCATCAGTGAAGGCGCCGTCACGTTGCTGCTCAGGATAGTATTCCTGATGATGGGATTGATATATACGTTTCTAAATGTCTTTAGCAGGTAACTAATATGTGCTTGATCAATGCAGACAATACACTTACCACGCAGTGTAGCATGTGAAAGGTTTCAAGGTAGCCAACATAACCACTTCCGTCTAGAAGGCTGAGAGAAGTCTTGTTCATTTTCACCATTTCTTCCTTGGTCATTCTCAAAAGAGTAGCTGTATCGTTCAGTTCGACATTGAAATTTCAGATGGGTAATGACGCAAGTCTTACACCGTAGTAGCTTAGACCAGGCTTCGTCAAGCTCAGCACGAGGTTCTCCGGTATATGGAGATGCACCGTGCTTGTGATCTGAGTCTTCGAGAACAACATACTCGAGAGCTAGGTCTGCCGGCGCTGCAAGGGTTTTCATCAATATGGGTAATGCAAGTTAGCTCAGAGCCTCGGGTACACTCACAATATGCTCTTTCAAGGGCAGACGTGTGCTGTGCTTGATACTTGACCGGTATAGGTATAGTATTGAAGATGAGGAAACCCAAGTTGAATGCAAGGAATATCAATTGAAAAGCGAGGAAAATCCAAACAGCCCTGTAATTGCCACGTTCTAAGAGGCCTCCTTGCCTTTTCTTAGCCTTCTCTTCAGAGTTTGAGGAACACCCATTCCACAGGAAGGGGGCATTTTCTGCTAGCATATCTGAAGCCATCTTGTATGTCGGACAATCAATGTAGTAGAGCTGCGCCTACCGTAGTGTTACTCAGATCAAAGTCCCATACACACATCATATATTATCTGAAAACGTCTGCATGGGGTTCGTCGGCGGCCGTACCCTCTGTTGGTTGTTAAGATAAGCCTGCATTTCCAACTGCAGTTGGTCACATCTTAAACGCTTCAAACAGCCATAGCCAAAAAAACAGTGCGAGTCACTGATCAACCGAAACTTTCCTGCAACGTAGTCACCCTTGTCACAAACATAATGTTGGTTAATGCATAAGTACTGTGCAGGTGCTCCAATTATACCCGGGCGGGTAAGGATGCTTACACGTCCCTAAAGTCTATTACCATGGAGACTGGGTTCTCTGTGAATCGTGCGTCGATTTAGCGCGACAACAAGATTGTATTAAAGTACAAACAATACGTTTTCTTACACTACGGCGTATTGTATCATTGCGATGAGCACATATTTTAAGCTTATCGAGACGCTCTGTGTCTTTTTGTTTTACTTAGAACTCATTCCAGACTGTGAGGCTATTCAATTTAGACACAGCAACTGGGTGTGTCATATGCTTGCAAACTCTTCACGGCCCTACTAGCATATCTGTTCGGGCTTGCCTACCTGACATCCAGCCATGTAACGTTTCCCATTTGACACACTTCTGTAGACCTGGTGCACGATGTGTTGGCTTTTCCGTGTTCTCGCCCCAATATAGCGTGTAAACCGTGAAATCTAGATGACACATGATACTCTGGCGTAGGAAATCCAGGCAGTGATCTAATACCAGAAGACGTTAATTATGGAAAGTTTGACGTGACGAAAGGACAAAAAACTTACCAGCGTGAGAAAGAAGATACGCGAAGTCCGCTCCATTCGGATCTATCTCGGCATAGAATTGGTCGCGATATAGAAACTTCTTGATCTGCTTCTGTTCTCGATTCATTAGTCACCATCCCAGGTTACCAACATCACTGCATCGATGTTAGGTCATTGAGATAGGCTGCTTACAATACAATGAAGGTTATGCGCTACCCCTAGCCCTGCAGCGTATCCGCCATCTTTCAAGGGAATGGAGTTTGAGTTGAGCAGTTTCCGTTCATCATCGGATATTCGTATAAGGGTGCCTGCCATTCTGATTAGAGATAGCAATCCACTTTGTCAAATACTTACCTGTCATCACATCGTGCATAGACTTCTCCCATTCTGGTCCAGGATGGCCTGTGAAACGAGTATCGTTCCCTATCATTTGGCGGTACTCATACTCAACGATGGTGTTTTCTGGGGCTATGGAGGGATTAGTATCGGGTGTAACGGGTCAAGTTTGTACATACAGTAAGGGTCGCTGATACTGCCCCTCAAGCCCTCCTGCTGCTTCTTACTCGAGCTCGGAAGCAACAGTACAGTGAACCCCAAAAGAAGGCAAATTGTCAGCAATATAGCATTCGTGATCAGTGCGGCGTTGCAAAATCGGTCAGGGCGGGTTGGATGAGCCGGGTCAGATTCACAAAGGTTGACGTTGTCAGTTTCTTCATCCAGCAACGGCTGTCTGTTCATTTTTGACATCGTTGATTCTTGGAAATGCAAACACAACAACAGTAATTAGTAGATTCCAAGCATCTGTAACCGTTGGGCATATGCGATGCAAGCAGGATAATCGCCGAGTATAACGAAGGTGATGTAAAAACGGGCGGAAGAGATAGCAACTTGAGCTGAAGCTAGAGCTCCCACTCGCTCTCTCATTCTAATCAGCCGTGCCAATTTGCAAGTCACTACATGACAAATTTCATAGGATCGTTAGCTGCGGGTAGATCTTTAAGCCCCAGCACAGTGCTTAAGACCCATGCAAGCCCCATGACTCCTGGTGGACCATATAGAAACGATCCATTGCCTCGGGTACGAACGATTTATTACGATTGGCGTGTTAGTTACCCCGACCAAAAAGACTTCATGTGTGGCACTATGCTAGCCGCTGGGACCCCATCGAAGGGTTTGCACTTCATTTAGGTGATAGAGCAGGCTGCCAAACAAGACGTGATAGACGAGTGTCGGTCCGTTGGCCAGCCACATTTAAATTTCTATCGCCCAACGTGCATTGAAGCTTCGATATCGCTTACATTGTTCTAGGCGAGAGTGTTGTTATCTTGCAAGGATGTATCCACTAAGAATTGATCTCGTGGAAAGGTCAATGCAAGTTGGGCGGAAGCATTAATGCTTTGGAATAATGGGTACCAGTTGCCACAATCTGGTTCAAATGTGTAAAAGATCGCAGTGTTGATTTATCTATTTATAATTCCTTGCCCAATTCAAGCTGTATGTTCAATTTCCCTACAGGAAACAATCACATCATCTAAAACAGGATAATCTACCCTTATCCAATCATACTTTTGAAGAAAACCTACTCTCATCAATATCCAACCGACAATGTCCATCATGAGGTCAATCTTCATCACAAGTCTACTTCTGGGATCTGTTGCTTCGATGCCCATCATCGCTAGTAAGGCCATCTGACTACCTACATGAATGGAGCTGTCGTTGGAAAAATTACTAACTGCCCGTAGAACAGCAAGTGGTTTCACGCGTTGTTGAAAGTCGCGATGGAACTACCGAGTTCGACCCTGACTTCTTTCTGAAAGTCAAAAGAGATGGCACGACTGAATTTGATCCGGACTTCTTCTTGAAGGGCAAGAGAGACGGTACAACTGAATTCGACCCTGATTTCTTTCTCAAGCATTAAGCAGAGCTAGAAGTACACTGCAATTCCCTCACGAGTCTCAACGTACAATACAACATTTCTTTTACTAGTGCGCAAAGGCGTGATAACGTCAATGTCGATATGAAACGACTGGTGATGAAGTAGCTCAATCTTAGTTATTCCATATTGTCACTACATTTCAATCAATTATTAGCTTCAAGTCAAAAAAGGTGTCTTGTGATTCCATTAAGAAGAATAATAAGTCTTGAATTCCATACAGAAGCTTTAAAGTACAGTTACTCCGTTGGGCTGCGATACTCTGTTTGCCCATGTTTCCAAGTGAGGTAAATTAACGATTAGTAAAGACGACCGACCTAGACGACATCCACGTACCTAATTAGCGTGTATGCCTCCAGACCCCTGCCCAGGGCGAGACGGAGCTCCATAACCGCCAAGAAGCAAATCTACGACATGCTATTGGTTGCGGGCCGCCCAACTGATTTGACAGCGACCGTAGATTGACGAGTCATGGTTATCATCTGCAGCAATACCAACAATCACAAAGGTTTCGCATGGTAAACTGCCTTGCAACATCAATTATGCTACGAAAAGACTTGATCGTCAAAAGTCAACCTACTTTTGGATACGGATGTCTCCAAGAATGCGTGCTCCAGGGGTAGGGCTGATATGGACCTAATGTTGAGGCCCTAGCCTAGTTCATCGCTTCATGCATCCGACGCATGCATGAACTTGGAGACTCTACTTCACACCAATATCAACCAATCATTCTACGCGAGTAGAGCAAGATGCTAGCCGCTCATACAAGGCATAACCTCCATGTGAACCAACATACATGAACATACCCGGAACTTGATTCTGCAACACTACTAACAACAACAGATGTGGGGGTAGATCTCATGCGGGCCGCTATGTCACATGTGGCTAAGCGACCTCATACTCTAGCTATGGGAGCTATGGGTAAAATCAGTATAACAGCACTTGCTATGCATCCTCATGGAGGTGATAAACATACGAAGCCTCTTATCTGTTGCATCTAGATCTCATATACTATTATAACATCGTTAGACAAGATCACAACCTTCTCATCATGAGTACTTCAATCAGAGTCGCTATCATTGGCGGGGGGCTCGCTGGAGCTTCCCTGATTCATGCCCTTATCAAATTCTCCCACCTAGATGTACACATCTTTGAGTCTGCTTCTGCCTTCAAAGAAGCCGGCATGGCGATAGGCATTGCTCGCAACGCGCAGGCCTCCCTTGAGCTCATCGGCCCATCCGCTGCCCAATGCCTCGAAAGAGCTGGAGCCGTCCCTATGAAGGGTGTTCGCTTCATGCTTGCTCAAGGACCGGGAGTGGGAACGGTTGCTGATGAGGTGGATGATGTTACCCAAGGGCAGCGTCTCACAAGCATCGTTCACCGCGTCCCATTGTTGCAGGAATTGCTTGCCGACATTCCTCGGGAACGAATGCATGCGTCAAAGAAGCTCCAGAGCATAGATCAAAATGGTTCTGTTTGCCTTCACTTTACTGATGGCACTACACATGAATGTGATATTGTTGTTGGTGCCGATGGGGTTCACAGCACTGTTCGGAAGCTCGTCCTTGGCGAGAACGACCCTACAGCTACTCCCCAGAACAGCGGCTCCTGGTTTCTCATGACTCTTCAACCATTCGATAAAGCACAAGCCAGCCTGGGTAAAGACCTCGTCAACCTTGAGGATGCCCGAGAGTACGGATGGGCCGGCGAAAACACCTTTTTGATGCACAACATCCTCAGCGGCGGGGAATTAGTGCAATTTGCAGTCGCTTCCAGAGACAAATTGCCCGAGTCTGGGTCTATCGAAGGTTGGCAACGAACTGTGAGCGCGGAAGAAATCAAGAAGCTGTACAAGGACTGGCCGCCCCATCTTAACAAAGCTATCAATGAGGTGAGAGAGATTCCAGATCTGTAGCTTGAATATCACATGTATGCAACTCATCAACTAACAAAAGATGCAGCTATTATGCACCCAACCCGAGCACCAAGCCTTCTATCTTTGGGACCATCCCAAAGCCAAGTCTTATGTCTCAGGTGCTATTTGTATCACTGGCGATGCGGCTCATTCCATGACTCCATGGCAGGGATCTGGTGGTGGCATGTCTATTGAGGATAGTCTCATCCTCTCTGCACTACTCGGGCGTTCAAAGACGCCAGTTGAGGCCTTGTCGGCTTTGCAGGTATATGACCAGATTCGCCGCCCACGTACTCAGCGCATTGTCGAATCGAGTCGAGCAATTGGTACCGTTTTAATGGGGGGAGATAGTGAGATGGGACTTGAACCGGAGAAACTCAAGTCGTTTATGTCAAGATGGGACTTTATTATTGATCTTGACGTGAAGAAGCACCGCGATGAAGCACTACAGATGATGGAGGCTAGTTTGAAGGATGTAACTACCGTGTAGATTAGGCTTCGTACTTAAGCGTATTGGTTCCTTCAATCTAATGTTCTAAAACCTAAACCTTGATAATCATCTCTCTATGAGAACGCTTTATGTTACAAGCCTTGTTTGTTTCTCCGCCGCTTATTTTTCATCTACTCGATTTCGTGCTCCTATCACGCAATTTATAAATGCTCATGTACCTAGGTGCATTTCTTGTCTCAGGAAAGTTGAAAAATAGTGGCAATTGTGATGCCCGCCAAGCGCATGTCTCGAGTGCCGACAGTATTAGTGCTAACGATTGAGATACAGATTGCTGTAATCGCGCCCTACCTTGCTGCGCCACCCCCACCTTGTAGATGAAAGTTCCGTGCATCACTGCCAGGCTCCTCAGGTCACAACCTGCAGGCTGGCATCTTCCCACAGCTAACAGCGAACAATTATTATTATAGTAATGCAGACTAATTAGATGTTCGCTACAACATGTGAATGTGTGTTGGTATGCCATGCCCTGTAATCTGACAAGGATGCATTATTTAACCAATGATAATATCACGCCCAAGGTTGCCCAGTTAGCCGCGCTATACCCCGCCTGTGACCAACAGTGTAAATACGTTTCCAGTCTGCATCTTTATTGTGACCAACAGCATATTCAGAGCAAAGTTACTGCGGACAATTGGACAGCGCCACGATCTTATTTGGTCCAGCGTAACGCCCATTGCAAGAACCACTATACACGGTAGTCGAACCGCCTCAGTTAGGAATCATGCATATGCGTGTTATGAGGTCTGGTTGCCTCCTGTTGTATAGACTCTTATGTAGCATCTGGGAGTATCTGAAGCAGGCTATATCTGCCATGTCGCCCATATACAATGCCTTGCTGACCTCGTATATTATATTTATTGAGTCCTCTTTTCACCGCATTGTGCCATTGTATTTGATCCCCTCTTGTCCCTAAGACCGCAGAAGGCACTGCTTCCCTGACTCCATCAGCGGGTGAAATCATTATTGGGTACCTTCCTGGTATCTATTCTCCCAAAGATATCACTTGAACAGCCAGAGACCCCAACTTCACCCCCGAAGATTGCTGCATTTGACTACAAGTAGCTTGCGGCCTCACGATATTCGGTCACCCCCAATTCATTATCACTATTTGAATATTGCTTCGGGCGAACCGATAATTGGTCAACATGGGTTATATTAATCCCCAGAGTATGATGGCTATCGGGCTGCTCTTCCCTATCCTAGCTTTAGTATCTATTGGTGTCCGAATGTACGGTTGGCGATATTATCGCCGTTCTATCGACATAGATGACATACTTATTATCCCCGCTGGCGTACGTTCCATAAGCCATCTCCACGTCCACTTCGAGTCGGTGACTTATTTTTGAAGCAGTTTCTCACTATTGCAGCCGGCGCAGCATTGGTGACAGGTACTTTTGATCAAACCCTCTCACATTCAGTCTCATTCTCACAGAAATCCATCAGGAACTCAATTGCATATCATCGGCGGGCATTCACTTCCTACGAATGTGGATATAGAATCAGTCAAGCTTGGCAAAGTTAGTTAGCCCACCTCCGTTTTCCATAGGCTTGAGGTTCATGCTGACTTGAGACACAAGTTTGAATACGCTTTCTGGATTGGCCATGTCCTAGCCATCGGTTTTATCAAATTGACGATTCTTTTCCTGTTTCGTCGACTGTTCAAAGGTTTAGGTGGCGCCGACCCCCCTGACTCACATTGTCTAATCTTCTTCCCTGTGCAGGGAGTGCAATCAGAACCACTTTCGATCACGTCAACTGGGTTCTTATTGCTCTTGTCACGCTTTGGACGGCAGTGTTCTTGTTCTTCGACATTTTCGCTTGTGGCACTGCACCAGAAGCAAGCTGGGAAAGCTGGAATTCCCTGAGGAGTGCATGTGTCGACACTTTCGGAATGCAGACTGGGTGTGCAGTATTCAGTTGGGTTCTCGATCTTGCGATTTTCACAGAGCCGCTAGTGATGGTAAGTTCGAGCGTGACTGCCTTGACAGACCCAGACGTCCTTGAACCTGACATGGTGCAGATCCGAACGCTTAACATGTCCAGGAAGCGAAAGATCCAGACGTCTTTCATTTTCATGGTTAGTGGCTTGTAGGTGCTCATTATCCGTCCGAATCAAGTGACATGACAATTAAACTCTAATAGTGCTGTTATCGCGGGTCTTATCCGATTAATTCCCTGGATCCAAGTACTCACTCAAGGTATTACGAACCCAACGATCAGAGTACTTGGTACGACGTTTCCAATCGGTGATCAACAAGGTAGGCGACAACCTGAGTTAGACTTCAATAGACTTCACATATACTAAGCACGTTGACAGGGATTATATCCATTGTGATATTCTGGACTTATATTGAAATCGGCGTTGGATTTCAAGTTGCATGTGTCCCTCGAAGTGCATGGGTCTTGGACAAGATATCCGTCAACCCTCCTTTGTCCAAGCTCCGATCACTTCCCTCAAGTGTGTCCCTCTTGAAGAAGGCGCGAAATTTTCGTCGAAGAGGAGGCGACACGAGCCGATCCGAAAGTTCCTGGCAACCTACCTCCCAGCCAAAAGACTCGCTAGGTCAATTGTCTAACGACAAGGTAGATTTAGTTAAGTGTGAGAGTATCTAAGCAGATGTCCCATCTTATAGTTTAATGAGAACACCATAATATAGTAGAATTCACTTACGACTTTTTGCCCAAGATAACGAATAGGTACTCATCGCACTGCAATACCTATTAACCTCACACGATCTAGAACAAACTCAACTTTATTAACTCATCGAATTTCTTAGGCTATTTCCACCAATAATCCAAAGTTGAGGAAAGTTGCGGGGCCGCCAGCTCCGGCTCCAACGGCTGTACGGGGTTTCCCGTTCACTGCCCAGTTATCAATATCCTTTTAGATATGCCGGAGCTTAGCTTTATTCTCATCAGCGACATGGGAGTCCAATACCATTACTCCGATCACCTACTTATCCCATTACCGGAATTCGAGTATATTACATCCCGCAGATATATGAGAGATGGCACTTCATTAGTAAACAATTGCACACGGTTCGCTAAGACCAAATATCTGTTACATTCGCGTCACTGTGCCTAGCTCGCCTAGTTCCCCGATTTAATACTCGACCTGTCTGTAGGGCGCACTCGTCAGCTGCTAACCAGACCCGGTATAGCGACGACAACCCTGAATGTGGAGCGATGATAGAGCGAATACCGCTCCTGTGCCACACGACCACATACCGAAGGGACGTGCGCGAGCCAGCCGCGGCGGGCACCTTGGCGAGCACTAGACCAGCGTCACATACGAGATCGGCACTTTCATGAGATAAGCTGGGCATAGTTTGTGATCGTGAGATTCCAATAAAGGCCAATGTGATCTTACAATGGCGTCCTTGGCTCCAGCGCAAATTTCTTCGTTGCGAAGAAGTCGGATTTGGATTGAAGAGCGAACTTATTCGAAGTCCGTTAGGACTTGCTTGTGACTGATAATTACAGGGAATATTCCGGGTTTGGCTGTGGGGTTATGGGGTATTGCTAGCGGCCGTTACACTTTACTCATCGTCGTCACCTATCGGATCGGAGAGTCGGAGAGTCGGACGGTCATCGCATTGGCGCGAAGAATACACCTCGTGCCTCACATGGTGCACCGTAAGGTTGTGAAATAAGTGCGGCAAATGATTGCTCGCCAGTAGTATACTCCCGCAATCGACAGCATTGGCTTGAGATGGCAACAGTTCGCGCCCTTCGCCCCAAATCGAAATCGCGACTGATACTCTAATAACGATCTGGTACCATCCGAGGAGACCCTTGTTGCTCCCCGCCGAGCCACCCGTTCCATAAACCAGCACACCAGCCGAGCCGAGCCAGCATCAAGACAGCGCTAACAAGGGAAACCATGATCAGAGCATGATCAACCATTGCGCCCACATACTCATCTCTTCACCGTAATGTTTCCGGATTTATGTAAGCGCCCATTTCGGCCCATGCCCACCCGAGGAAAGAGGAAGCTGGGAAGGGGTTGCACTGTCAGATAGCGAACCCAACCAAACCCGAACCCAGCCATGGTGTGCACACGTAGTAAGCGGTACAAACGACGTCAGTGGGGTACGGTAGCAGAAGTGCTTTAACGGCGATGCATATATGGACCGTGAGGTCCTGCATCAAAAGGGACCCAGAAATCGCTGTGTCTCTTCACTTTTTTCAACAACACTGGGGTCTCACATTATGGCTGACATTGGTGGCTCTCGTATGCTGTCGCCAGCAGTTGGCGCTTTGGCACTTGTGTCAAGTGTAAGTATGAGCATTTTGATGAATGACGCCGCGGGTATGAACTCAACGTGACTAACATTTCCTATAGGTGATCTTGTATTACTCAATTCGGGCGGTGTACCTCCTGTTTTTCCATCCCCTAGCCAAATACCCGGGCCCCAAACTAGCCGCACTCACAGAGGTAAGATCCAATCCTCCATCACCAAGATGTGGTCTCGCATGAGTACTGAATATGATCTAGTTGTGGTCAGTCTGGGCATTGACAACCGAGCGCCTTCCCTTCATCATCGATCAGCTCCACAAAAAACACGGTCAGCCCTGTCATTCCCAACTCACCCAGGGATCTTCTGGCTAACTTCCAATCAAGGCGATGTGGTTCGTGTTGGGCCCAATGAACTGTCTTTTGCCACAGCAGAGGCATTCCACGAGATTCACGGCCATGTGTCCAAAGGCAAGGCGAGGTTCCTGAAGACGGAGTTCTACGAGAACGACGACCCCACGCCGCGTATTGTGGGCGTAAGGGATCCCGAAGTCCACGCGCGCCAGCGCAAGTCGCTCTCTCACGCGTTTAGTACCAAGTCTTTGCGCGAGCAGGAGGAGATCGTACAGAAATATGTCGATGGCTACACCTACCAACTTGCGAGGATCGGAGAGAATGGCAAGAAGCCTCTGAATGTCGCGCAGGCGTTCAACTGGTTGACTTTCGATATCATCGGTTCGTACTACACTCTGTTTTTGTCTATCTGCCCGACTAATGTTCTATTCAGGTGATCTTGCCTTTGGCGAGTCTTTTGGCGGGGTTGAAAAGGGGGAAACGCATGTCTGGGTCAAGGTCATCCTCGACTCGGTCGTCAACGCACAGATGACTCACATAAGACGGAAGTTTCCCCTCTTGGATCCCTTCATGCCATACCTGATGCCCGAGGGAGCGACCGAAAAGCTTGCGATACACCGGAAGTTCTGCAAGGAGCTCTCTGAGAAGCGTTTGCAATTGGGAGACACCGGCCGCGACGACTTCTTCTCTCACATGTTGAGCAGAGGCACGATGAGCGTGAAAGAGATGATGGCGCAGTCGTCAACCCTCATCATCGCGGGATCCGAAACGACAGCGACGACTCTATCTGCCTTGACATACTACCTCCTCAAGAACCCTGCTTGCATGAAAAAGTTGCAGGACGAGGTTCGCGGGGCTTTCACCTCCGTTGAGCAGGTAACTGGCGAGTCCGCAGGCAGCTTACCGTATCTTCACGGAGTCATCGAGGAAGCCATGCGATTGTTCCCGCCCGCACCGTTTCCCATGCCCCGTCACTCTCCTGGAGCCGTGGTCGACGGGCATTACGTGCCCGCCGGTACGGTTGTCTCGGTATCGCCCTTGTCAATGACGCGCGACGCACGCTACTGGCAGGATCCCCAGCAGTTTCGCCCAGAGCGTTGGGTGGGCAGCGGATTCAACGACCAAAAGAAGGCAAGCCAGCCCTTCTCGACTGGGTCACGGGCTTGTCTAGGCGTCAACCTTGCTTATCTCGAGCTGCACATTGCCGTGGCCAAGATGGTCCTGCTATTCGACTGGGAACTTGCCAAGCCGCAACAAGACTGGGTGGGCGAAAGTACGACCAAGATCTTATGGAATAAGGCCGACCTGATGGTGAAGTACCACCCTCGGGTTGCAGCCTAAGGCGGAAGCCGGTGATTCTGAACTTTGATGGGCATTCTGGACATGACCTCTGTATAGTCGCGGCGATTGCTTTCTTCATGGGCGTTCGCTTTTCTGCTTGTTGTGTATGGGAGTAATTTCCCTTGTCAATTCATGCGAGGCCCCTCACATCCACTTCACAACGATACCCCAAGATTGAGAAGGTGCTTAGGTCGGGAAGAAGTAGCAACCTTACATATAAGATTAAAAGCTTATCCTACACCCTGTTCTATTCTTCAATCCCTTAAATACTTGAAATAAAATAAATTACTTTACTTAATGCATGTCTCACGTGATTAATACTACTCTATTTCCTGATAATCTACCTAATCATCTGCTTGATATGCATTGGTTATACCTAATAGTACATCAAGTGTGTAGGCAGGCCGGCCAGCAGCATGTGAAGTGATGCAGCGTTGATACGAGTCGCCTTGTTATAATCCAAGATGCGTATAATGATTGCCTCCAGCTCATTCTCCTCTCGCAACTTCGCTCGAGCTTTCTTGACACACTCCAGCCACTTGTCCATGGCACTCCTAGCCTTGTCATGGGAGGTCACATCGGCCGTGATGGAAGTGGCATCCGAGACATTCCAGTTGAGAGCGTACGATTCGGGCAGCTGAATGCGACCAACCAACCAAAGGCCTACAATCCCCAAGGCCCAGACATCCGAGGGGGCATCTCGTAGCTCCCAGTCCTCGGCATATTCGGGTGGCAGATACCATGGGGATTCTTCCGAGGGTAGTAATGGCCGACCACACGAGAAGCTGGAACCGAAATCAATCAACACGGCACCGCGTTCGCGGCTGAAGAGGATGTTTTCAGGCTTGACGTCGCCGTGCACCTTCTGCTTGGAGTGCACATGTGCAAGGGCCGAAGAGATATCCTGCATGATGCGCAGTGCATCTGCTCGGGTGCCGGTGAAGGATGCGTCGGATCGGAAGAAGTTCAGCAAGGACTTGGCATCGATGTGTTCGGTATAGATGCTGTGGAAGCGGGCATCGAAGCCGAGTAGTCGCACGATAGAAGGCTATCAAAAAAGGTTAGCAAATGGTAAGTACGTAAGGTATAAAAACAAAAGGCTTGGGTGTTAGTACTACTCACATGGCCACTGACCACGGCGTGGGTTTCAACCTCATTTTTCCACGCCTGCGCTTTCCGGATCAAATCTCCCTCAAAGCCAGGTTTGAGGACTTTCACAGCAATTGTGTGTCCGCTGAGACGGGTATTGTACATGGTAGATTCCGCCGTCCAAACCGTCGATGTAGGCTGATCGTATAGGGTGTTGAGGCGTTTAAGCCAGTATGTCTTGCCCACTCCGATGGTGATCGCTTCCTCACGCCGCAGCTCGACCAGGGCATTCCCGCTGCCGCTCTGGGATTCTACCTGTTCTCCGCTCTTCGATGGCTGAAGAATCTTCCAAGGCTTGCGTCCCAGAACTTCGATCTCCATGAAGACTTTGTCGGGTGCTAGTGCGAGGGACCACACACCCACCTCTAGATTGACTTGTGCAAACGGCGTGACTTCACGGCGAATTTGACTGAAGTTGTTGTCACCGTGAGATCCTTGGCCGTGAGTTCCTTCGCTCCGAAGGAATATGGCTGACTGATTGGTCATAGAATCGTTACTAAAACATAGATGATCGTGACTGGGATCGAAAAACAACGAGCAATGCATATTTCCGAAAGAAACAACACACCCTACATGCACATGATCTGGCTCAACGACAAGAACGTCAACTTGGTCCGATTGACCTTTTGCCCATTTGCCAGGGTCCTTGTTGGTTTTATAGGAACCGATATGGATGCCTGCAATCTTAGGACGCATGAGAATGCGAGCAGAGAAGTTACTAGAAGTAGAAAGCACGGCCACCTCCGGAGATGGTTGGGAAGTATGGGAGTCAGTAGGCATACTTGCGTTTGGTAGATCGAGGTTGTCATCAACGTGTAGTTGATATGTAGTTGATGTGGAAATGTATAACCAACGAATCGCTAACAGATAGCCGATGTTGAGGTATAGTTGATCCTCTTAAATAGCTGGCGAGTACACAATGAATAGCTTGTATTAAAGGATCGTGATGTCTATCGAGGTTGACTGTTTGAAAACAGCCAGGGATTTAAAGATGATAATTTTCGATTCAGCTATGTTGCCCGGCATCAACCGCCTTATCGCGGGAGGGGGGCAACACATCACGTCCCTTCAGACTATTTCTCCCAATAACAGTGTTTGTAAAATAGTGTAACAAAAGGCCTCGTTTCGGCCTGGAGACTAAATACCATATTACTCGCTCGCGTAACATTACGCGGCGCATAGTGAATGTCTCGACAGGTTCTGGAGTACGTGGCGCGTAGTGAATATCCCAATAGGTTCATATTGACATTGCACATAGTGAATACCCAATAGGTGCCAGTGGTCGGTGCTATGATTCATTCACTAAGGTTTCACTCCAGTGTCTATATATATCTGGCCTGCCCGCCTGCTGTCGAGGAATTGTGTAACTTCAACTCCCCCCACACAGTCATTCCACCACTGAACTGGCCGATCTCACACTTCTTTCAGCCTTTCAACCTTTCACCCTTCCCTAAACAAGTGCCCCAACTCGACCTTCTTCACTCTCCAGTCTCGCTGTCACACTGCCGGCACTCTCAAACCCTTACTTACACCCTCATCGTCGCACTACTCGACCATGGCCTTCCGCGCGAAACCCACCATCCAAAACCACCAGAGCCTGCACACGCCGCAACCCGAGTGTGTCACCAAGTACCAGTGGTGGTGGCCCTTCTACAAGTTCGGCTTCGCGTCCCCGGCCGTGCTCTTCACGGAGCTGCACGCCGAGTACAACTCGATCTCGATCGCGATCCAAGATCCACAGGGCTGGCATCTGGACGTAAACGAGATCGCCAACATCGCCGAGACCCGCGAGCAGTTCCTCACTTTGCTCCGCGAGCGGCAAGACGAGCGCTTCGCCGAGCTACGCGCGACGTGGGAGAAGACGCGCACACAGCTGGTCGCGGACCCCACGCAGTGGAACGAGGCCCCGGAGCGGTCGAAGCAGTGGTTCAACTTCGTGCGCTGCTCGCGGAACTTCTCGTACGACGCCTTCCTCAGCTACTTTGGGGCGTGGGTGAAGGACGAGTCAAAGACTACTCGAGCCCTAACGGAGAATGAACACACCGATACCGACACCGAGAGCGAGGGCAAGAGCCAGAAGCTTCTTGGACAAGCTGGAGACAATGAGAAGGGTCAGGTTAGCACAGTCAAGGCACCTAAACTTGGCCACAAAGATGCTGGAGAGACAAGAACCAGCACTAGCACAAATGCCAGCAGCACCAGCAGCGTCGACACGAAAGAAAAACCAACTGCTCGAGTTGCCCGCCCTCGAACGACCACGCGAACGAACAGGGTCGAAAAACGCAAGCTCCGATCCAAGATCTCCGGAGCATCCTACCACCTCAACAATTTGGGAAGACGTTCTCGAATCCAACGACGACGACGCAATAGCTTGTGAATATAATTATGATGCGGGTCTCAGCGAGATGGTTGCTTGCTTTCGCAGGCAGACATGACCTGTTGGTTTGGAGGTGGGGGATGATGGGCAAGGATTCAAGGAAGGCGTTTGGATGCGGGTCAAATGGATGCAAGGTTTTAAGAGCAGACGGGCAGTACAATGACTCTTGAGGATTACATATGGATTTCTGTGTTGGCGATTGGCCAGCTACAAAGATAGATGTGGTGCAATCGCTGTGTTGTCGCTAAAACATCTCTTGTTGTTCTGTACACTAGGAAATATACCACTAGCACAAAGGGAGTTTCGCGTTTGAGCTGGAATATGTAGGAAGAATGCAAACTCGGCGTATTCTTTTTCTTAATTGTCTGAGAGAACTGTGAGCCCACTTGAGTGTTTCTCCTTTCGTAGAATGGACGAACAGCAATGACCTTGCGCCACCATCCATACTTGTCATGGCGCTGTTTAAAACCCCAGTCAGAAATCATGTCAACGACCAGCTACATAAAAAACTCGTGTAACGCCCAGCATTGACTCCTCGACATTCTTGAAATGAAACCCCGCGTCGTCGTCTTTCATCCACTGCTTCCTTTCCCTCACATTCACTAGTAGCTAAGGACCATAACACAGGGCAGAAATTGATTAAGGGAAGAAGTGTTAGGGGCAAAGAACCCTCAATTCTCCTTCCGCCAAAGATATCTGCAACAGCAACTGTCTAAACAATTTTATTTATACCTCTTTCCTCGACAATTATTTTTAGTATATATAACTCAAGGGAATATACAATACCCCTCGAGCCTTAACCTAAGCTTGCACAGCAGAGCAACCAGTCCATCAGCCTAACCCCCCCTCTCTCTAACCATCCATCGGCTCAGCTCTCTGGAAGCTAGTCTTGACCAAATCGACAAGCTCGCATGTAGGGTTATGCGGCTTGCCCGCCGTAATCCACGAGAGCACAGGGGCGAAGACATCGGCATAAGCCTGCCAGCACACAGCCCAGTTATCTGCAAGACCAATTAGTTAGCGAGACACGTCACACGTTACCACACCACACCACACCACCCACCCAGCAGCAGTATCAACCTTATTCACAACAAAGGCACCACCACCACCACCACCACCAAAAAAAAGCGCAAACTCACAAGCAAACCTCTCCTCAAACCCCGGGCTCTCACCGCCCGCCTCAATCCCGCCATCCTCATACGCATAAACCAGGTACGTGCGATTCCTCTCATCAAAGCCCGAGCTCGCCAGGAAGCCCGAAAGCGCAGCCTGGCCATTCCCATGAACAGGGAGGACAACGTTCGTAGCAAGGCTGTACTGCAGCGACATAGCCTTGCCGACGTTTCCAAAGTCATTGACTTCGCCTTCCATGATATCAGTAACGAGGAAGCCGACGCCGACGTCCTGCGAGTAGTTGTAGTAGAAGCGGTGCGAGGCGTTGTCGAGGCGGGGGAGCGCGCTTTCGTCGTATTGCAGGGAGACGTAGGCGAAGTCGCTTGAGCGCGCGGTGAGGATGCCTGGGTGGATAGGTAGGTAAGTAAGGAGGTTCTAAATATGTGTTTACAGATAGGTGAGGTGGGTAAGTAAGGGAACTAACCGTCAATGGAACTGTTCGCGTCGTGGCCCTTGACATGTAGGGAAAACGGGCCGTCCGTGATGAATTCCTGCGCCGCGGCTACCGAAGCCGTCAAGAGGCCGCAAAGAAGGGTTGTGGCGGCTTGCATCTTCATTTTGACAATATTTAGAAGTGTTGAGTTATGATCCGGTTGAGAAGGTCTGCTGATCCTGTTCACTGTTTGCTGTTCGCTGTCTATGAGATGCTGGTGATAAGTACAATTTGGATGAGCATGCTACAGTTATTGTATGTTGAGCTTGATATATAAAGGATTTATCACAACTTGCGCTTGAAGAATCGTTCGAGTGATGAGGGCGCATTGATGCCCCTGGATTTAGGCAGCCGCTTTTTCAAAATTGTACGGGGGCTGTTCGTTCAGGCAACCATTCAATGTGAGTAGGGATTAAAAGGTTATTGATCCTTTGAGTCAAGTTGCTGCTTATGTATATGCTCTATATTGCAGCAACTAACAGTTTGCTTGTTCGTTGGCTTCTATTCTCCCAAAGACCGAAGCTTTTGCTCAGTTGAGACGGGCGTAACATGGTGCTTCGATGGGCATTGTAGCTTGATATAAGGGTCTTGCCTGTGAGGCAGTGCCGTTCGTCTATTTTGAGCATATATCAACCAATGACAGATACAGACAATCGAAAATAATATATCTAAAAGGTGGCATGATATCTCTAATCACCAGCACTTCAATACCAGCGTCCTCGGACCAACTGCTAATTATCACAAAAAGAGGGCCCCTCCCTTTGCGTTTGTTTTATTTAATATTACTGCCTGCCATTTGAGCAAGCAAGGTGCAAATCGCCACAGAATTTCCCTCGACGCTTGCGACATCCCTAGTATGTGCCGCACTTGGCTGGTCTCGGCAGAGTCATGGTCTCCGTCCGTCGGTTGCGAGTCCGAGGTAAGTAAGTGCCAAGAGTCAATGCCACATGGATCTATTCATGGGCTTCCTCGCTAATACCAGTCATCTAGTCTTTAGGTAATTACTGAATTATCGAACTCTTGTGTAACGTGCCATGCTGAGTCCCCTCAAACACCAACGCTTGGCGATTTGCTAGACATATCATCTCGTGTTGCTTTCAAAGCTACCAAGCAGGCTTAGTAACTTCATCTAATACGTGGTGGGTACTAGGTGGTACATGAACATATATATATATGTGTGAAGCACACTCTACGTACGTAGTCTGATCATTTCAGCCACATTGCCAACGAGACAACAACCACCTAGACAGCTATAACGAGACTTCGCGTATATATATATATATATATATTTAACTTTAAAACTCACCCCAACGTCCCCACACCTGCTTACTAGAACACATAAGTATACCAACGTATCAGTTCCCATCGCCTTTACTACCACATCTGTTCCACCTCCACCTTCACCATCATCACTCACACTCACTCATAGTTACTCATATAATCAACCAGACACCGTGCTATGTGCTATGTGCTATGAGCAGTCATAACTTCGTTTCCGTAATACGAATAACAAGCTAACCCATGCCCTCACCCACTCACACATCCGCTCACTCACACATCCACCTACACATCCTCTCACTCACTCACCCACCAACCCTCATCTATACACACAATCCCCCCTCTTCCTATTATCCTCTCTTCCCCTCTTCCTCTTATTCTCCCATCCTCTCCTTCTCTTTCTTCCCTTACCCTCCGCCAAACCCCTCTACCTCACTCACTCAACTCACCCCAAACGCCGCCCTGCCATAATATACAGCATAACATCATAACCAACACAATACAACACAACTCAACCCAACACAATTTCATGCAAACCATCCCTTGGTTGATTAATAGATTGATTGAATTTCATCTCATTCTCACTCCAACCAATGAACAAACACAAACATCTAGACGCTCGTAAGTCCTGTGTCTGCTTGTTCATGGTTTATGCATGCTAAGTTACCTACCTAATGCTCGGCTCTCAAATCTTGACTAACTCCCCTAACTCAACTGACCCTGACCCGACCCGACTGACTGACTGACTACTAAACATATATGTAGTAAGTAGTAGATGTCCACTCCCCCTTCCACCCCAACATTCATTCCCCCTTGCCCGACCTGATACGCTTGAATCCCATGCAAGTGTTATTTTGTTGTTCACGTTCGCTCGATCTCATGCAGTATTGTAATTTCTTTCGTTGTCTGTCTGTCTGTCGATACGGACGCGCAACATGAGAGAAGCGGTCGTGTGCTCCTCGGACTCTGTTTCTATTCGGTTTCTCCCCGTGACTCGACGGTTGCTTATATGTATATGTCCATATATGTCTCGCCCTCGGAGTCTAGCGTTCGTATGGTGTTTGTTCCCTTGCCATGGACTCGGCTCATAGCTCAGATTCGGCGCCGTTGGTCTCCATGGGGCTTCCTCCAGCCCCGTCCCGTTTCTTCTTCTGCTGCTGCTGCCGCCGCGGACGGAGGGGCGCACTGCCCATCCTGTCATCGTCGTCGTCGTCTTCGCTGCTGTCGGGGTTGTCCTCGGCGAAGCGGCGAGCCTCGTCCAACTCGTCGAGGTCGGCGGGCTTGTCCCTGAGCCACTGCATGCGCGGGCCTGTCCTAGCGACCTCGGACACGCGGAAGCCGTAGATGCGGGGCTGGTAGATCTTGGGCTTGCCGAGACTGGGGGCGATGTTGCAGCGGTACATGCCGTTGAGCATGCCCTTGTCGTCTTCGTGGACGCGTGCGCCGGCGAGGACGTCGGCACCGCGCTTGGTGAGATCGTATTCGGGGAAGGTCATGAGGAAGAGGGAGCCGAAGGTGCGGCCGAAGAAGGCGCCGTCGACGGTCTGGAAGCGGCTGTTGGGGGGCACGTATACGTCGAGGCACGAGGGACAGAAGAGCTTGACGGTCTCCTCGCCGGGTATGTCGGACAGGCCGACGGGGATGGTGCGGGCGAGGTCGCAGTGGGTGCGGGGACAGACGCCGAAGTGGCCGAGCTCGTACTTCTCGGACATCTGCTGGATGCCGGCTCGGGAGCATATGAAGCGTTGGTGGATGAGGCCATAGAGCATCTCGGCGGAGGACTCGATGACGGACAGGTCGCTAGCGACGCGGCTGTGGTTGCGGCGCTCGCCGTGGCGCATGCGCTCTATGCCCTCGATGGACTCGTCCTCGTCATCTTCCTCATCCTCTTCGTCCTCGTCGTCATCTTCGGGCTCAACGTCGAGTATCATCTAGGACGGGCGTGGTCGTCAGCGCAAAGGTAGAGGCCGAGGGGGGGAGAAGAAGAGACGAAGAGACGAAAAGAAGACGAGAAGGAGGAGAGAGGGTGTGGGGGAGAATGGAAAGGTAACTGTTTACCTCTAGTGCCTCCTTGTACATGGCGACCTGGGTTTGTAGACCGGTGAGGTTAAAGTCATCCTCGATGAACTCCTCCGAGACCTCGGCGAAGTATTCGTGGCCGAGCAGGGAGCAGAAGGAGGATATCCAGGACTCGGGGGTGCCCGAAGACGAAGACATCATGGTCCGAGATGCTAGGCGAGGAGATGCGCGTGCGGCTGGGGACTGGTTCCTTGCGTCGTCGTCGTAGCTTCGAGGGCAAGGGTGGTGTGGTGACGGTGGTGATGGTGGTGGAGGGATGGCACAGGAAGCGTTGCGAGCGCGTCCAGCGAGTGCAGTCCACTATTGTAAAACAATTGGAAGGGCGACGGGGGATGATTGGGAGGGGGCCACTCGCAGCAGACTATATCGCCTGCATGACGACCTCGGCGGTGCGGGAGGTGTGGACTTCTTTGGTGGTGTATGCGTCGTCGTCGAGCGAGCGAGCGAGAGCCAAGGAGGGGAGGGCGGTCGCTAGAGGAGGGGCACCAGGACGAGGCTGAAAAGGACTAAGGCTAGGTAGATAAGTAGAGTCCGTCTAGCTTGTCGAAGCGACGTGGGACCCTCTCTTTCTGGGCCTCTCTTTTTTTCGTAGCAAAGTAGTCGGTGTGTGGTGTGTGGTGTGGTTGTGAGTAAGGTAGTAGGTCGGTCGGTATGTAGTAGTATGTATGTACAGGTGGAATGCAGTAAGAAGTTGGAAGTGGTGATATGAGAATGGTGATAATTCAGGCAGCTACTAGGTAGGGTAAGGTAAGGTAGGGTAGGGGAGGCACGGGCAAGTGTTCCAAAGGATGCATGCAGCGGATCAGGGCAGGCCAGACCGACCGACTGTTCTGTTCTGCTTTCGAGGCTGGATTGTTGGCCGAATTGGCTGGTTGTAGGACCTGATGGCGCTAATCGAGACCAAGATAGCGCCGATTGTGAGACACGCTGTGCGATAAGCACCATGTGTGGCTGGTTGTGGCTTGCTCATTCGCCAAGGCACAAGAGTGTGGGGTAGATAGCCGCTCCCGTCGGATGGTGGGGTAATTTCCAAGTTGCTCACCTGCAGGAGATGGATGGAAAAGAGAGATGAAATTAAAATGCCCAAAATCCAGAAACCGAGAAAAAAGGACGACGAGCCTTCCCTTACTCCGCCAAGATGCACCAAAGAAGGAGGTTGTTGACGGGTCCTGGCTTGGGCTCTCGACGTTGTGCTGGCCGACTGTGGCTGGCCGGGCGGACCTGCATGCATCCATGCATCCATGTAGGTGCATGCCTACCCGAGTCATCTCCCCAGATCTTATCGCCCCAACTGGATTGGGTGATTGGGTCGCCAGATTCACACCCTCATCCAAGCAATGAGTTACCACTGGCTTGTGCCTACCAGTGTGCTCTGCCTTGCCTCAGCAACATACCTACCTTACAGGTTCATATTCATCACTCAAGGTCCGCTGAAGCCTAGAATGTTTAAGACTCGAGAGTCCTGTTTCAGAGGATTGTTCACTAATGGCCAACATCTGAACTGTCTTGTCTTGTCTGTCCAATCATCTCTCACTTACAACTTACAACTTATATGCTGATGCAGTCCTAGCAAAACGATTGAACTTAGAATGCCAGCTGCATGAAATCCCCATCCGAAAATGAGACGGCACAACACTTTATGATATAAGACTTTGAGATCGATCCTCACATCCATGAGTCTGTGAGAATGCATGCATGGAGGCCGACCACGAGCCTGCTCACCAGGTCGCTCACCAGACCACCATGTCTGCGCGGACCGCGCCTCATACCCTCCATCTCGCACCCTCACTATTCTTATTCCCATCATGCCCGCCAAGTCCAAGCCGTCGCGACCACCGACGGTGACGTGGCCCTCGATACCTTCCGCAAGCTAGCCTGGGAGCCCAGCGATCCCCAGCCGCTGCACATGCGCCGCTCCCATGATCTGCCGGCCAGCGGCCAGTGGTTCGCGCAACCCACCGAACCACCCATCGGCGACGGGAAGTTGAACCAGGTATTCCTGGGCCCATCGTTTGCCGGACTCGAGCATGATATTTCCAGTTCCAGCCAACTGTGTTCCTACGAGATCCTGGTTGATGATAAACAGTCATCAACAGCATCTCCCTCGCCAGGCCGCGCACCTCCCTCGAGCTGCTCAAACCGCGCCCTCCGCCACTTCGTAGTCTGGCTCAACACCCCGACAGAGCAAGAGGACCCCTCCCCATCCGCCCAGCTCTACCTCCAGCTCGCGGGCTGGATCCTCCTTTCCGCCCAGGAGAGCCCCACGCGCTCTACATTCCTGCAATTCCAAGCACCACTGGGCTTCATAGCCGCGGCATCGCGCTACAACGCCTTGACACGCGACCCAGCGTACCGCCTAACAAACCTATACGTCGCGCAGACCTCCACGCAGTCCCTACCCCCAGACCTCCAATCAGCGCTCCCCCAGCCCCTAATCGCTTCCGCAGCCGGCAAAGGCGACATCTACGGCACCAGTCTATGGCTCGGGCTACAGCCGACCTACACCCCTTTGCACCGCGACCCGAACCCGAACCTATTCTACCAGCTAGCGGGGTCCAAGGTCGTGCGGCTGATGACGGATCGGGGCGGCAAGGCCGTGTTCCGCAACATGCGGCGGCGTCTGGGGGCGCAACATCCGGGCAGCGGCAGCCCGGGTATGCGCGGCGCCGAGATGATGAGCGGGCCCGAGAGCGAGCTGCTGCATCAGGCTGTGTGGGGCGACGACGACGATAGTTCTTCGCCGGATGGTGGAAGTGAAGAACAAGAACAACCCCCCACAAAGATCTGGGAGGCGGTCCTCGAACCCGGCGACGCGCTGTACATCCCCACACACTGGTGGCATAGTCTGCGGAGTGTCGGGGCCGACGGCTCGGTCAATGCCTCGGTTAACTGGTGGTTTAGGTAGGTAGGTAGCAACACGAAACTAACTACCAACTGATCCAATATTCCATTCTGCGTCCCATCTTCATTAACTTTGGTATCATGGACAAACACTGCAGCGACTTAGGTTTCTGAATGCATTTGATTCATAACTAATGCTTCATGAATGATATCTACCTAAGCAAGTATCTATATTCGGAATCACTAACTCACATCTGTTAAAGAGACATATAGCTTGAGCAGCAACGACACGCGACATAAGCAGTACTTGAAAGTGAGATGGGTGAGAACCACATGCAAGGATGGGAATTTGGGCTTATTCCAAACCGTGACGTCAGATTCCGCCACGCAGGTAAACCAGAGGACGACTGGCGTCTTTCACTACGTGCCCGACAGGCATACCACTTACTACTACCTCTACGGTGATATCTAGATGGCCGTAGAGCATCTACCAATCCCGCGACTTACAAAAAGCCTATGCTCGCCATTGCCCTGTCATTCGCGAACAGCCGACGCGGGCGTGTCCCGGCCTTCTCATACCTAGTGTCCTGTTGGCGTGCCCGCTCGAGCTGGCCTAGCGGGAGACGAGGAGGAGGAGAAGGGTCGAGCAGCAAGGCTCGTTCAAAGTCGATCAGCATCACGTCCTGGAAGTTCTCTAGTGTCTGTCTTCTGATCCTTGATCGGGCGCTGCGACACACGGTCACCCAGGGTATGCAGGGAGTTCCGGTTCTAGGTGATGGGGAGGCAACGCGGCGTAGAGCTAGCTGCCCAAAAGATGGTCCTCTGTTGCTGCAGGAAATCCGGCCATGGTTTGAGATTGGTGGGACACGGCGTATTCCGTGGGTTGGTAGTGATTGGGCCTTTCGAAGTGAGTGCTTTGTTCTTCTCTACCTTGAGCCTGGCGAGAACGAGCTCGTGGCAAGCTGTTATGTATTCATCCAGCGAAGTCGGGTTTGTCGCTTCTTCTGCCTTCTCGCGGCGCTGTTGTTCTTCTTGCTCGGCACGCTATCGTGCTTCATTGGCGCGCTGTTCTTCTTGCTCAACACGCGCCTCGAGTTCTCGCACCCTCTTCTCTAGCTCCGCTGTCCTCTTGATACGAGAAAGCATTTGTCCATTATAGTAGGCAAGATAGGATAATATAAAAGATGGGAAATGTAAAGATTGCTGATGTGGCGCGCGACAGGTGAAGTGATGACAACTTGTGGAGCCGGTTGTCAAGGGTGACTGTGGCACATATATCAGAGCTATGATGTAATACCTCTACTACAAAGTGGCGTAAATAGCTGCCTAAAAGGAAATCAAGCGATAAAAACATCGGCTATAGTATGTATTAGGACTACGTTTACTAAATGATATAGAGTTTGGAATTCTAAAATATATTTTTATTAAAACTAATAGTATTAAGTAAGAACCTTGGAAGACACATTTTAAGACTGTGGCTGCATGTGCCTAGTACGAGTACCTACCATCGTGTTCTCACTTTCTACCTACCTGGGTGCCTGGTAAGGTTACGTAACCTTGGGTAAGAGGCAGCTAGCAGATACGTGTGTGTGCACGAGTATGCGCAACTTCCAACTCTGATTAAGATAGCCATCTTAATCTGCCTACGAGTACAGTACCTTCCTTGATCCTTCACATAATACCTATTTCAGATCCAACAATCAATCTGTCCTCTGCTTCTCCGCCCCTACTTCTCCGTCTCTGTCTCTGCACACTACACCAGACAAGCAAACACCGAACTCACCATCTGCAAGCCGCATCATCATCGCACACCTGCACCCACGCTTCATTACATCGCCACCATGGTGACCGTCAAGGACCCCTTCGTCTCCGACGAGGATGACTTCGATTTCGTCGATCCAGTCGAGCCGGTGAGCGATGTATCCTCACCCGCTGACCAACCCGCACCGCCCCAGCATCTGCCGGGTGAGCACTACGGACGGGCCTTCGATGCGCCCACAAACGCACCCATTCACAAGAACGACGACGCCGGCACTGCCACTAGCACTGGCACCACAGTCACCCCAGTCACCCGAAACTCCCTGGATGGATCCTATCTCGCCGCTTCTCATTTCCTCAACAGCAATCCTGGCGACGCAAGCATGGACAGACATGGTCACCAAGACGAGCACGCCGAGGCAACGGGCTATCACGCTACCGACAAGTCAGGGTCGGCGCTCAAGTATACCAAATCCGTCGTGCAGAGATTCTGGATGGGACAGGACTTGCTCATCGCCGTCATGGGGTGAGTTGCCTATCATCTTCGTCATGCACACATACATGTCACTTGTCTTACCTCATCGTTGCGAGTCGCCCGTTTGGAGATGACCCACCTACTTACACGTTGGCAGCATGACGGGATCCGGCAAAACGACCTTCATATCGAAAGCGACGGGCCGCCCTGACCTCAACATAGGCCACAGCCTCACCTCTTGTATGTTGCCCCTCTCACTCGACTCGTGCTACTTTTTTTCTTTCATCAAGGGACGTCGCTAACATGTAAATCTACTTCCCGCGCACAGGCACACGGGACATCGAGGTGATCGAGACCAAGATTGACGGGCGCGTCGTCCGCTTCGTCGACACGCCCGGGTTCTCCGACACCACGCTATCTGACAGCGAGGTGCTCCAGCTCATCGCGGACTATCTCGCCGTCGCCTACAAGCAGGACATGAAGCTGTCCGGCATCATCTACCTGCACCCGATCAGCGACACGCGCATGACGCACCACGCGACCAAAAACCTGCAGATGTTCCAGAAGCTGACGGGCGACAAGAACCTCGGCAGCGTAGTTCTGGCCACGAGCAAGTGGGACTGCGTTTCGGAGGCGGAAGGCCTAGCACGAGAGAAGGAACTGCAGGATAAGTTCTGGAAGCTGGTGATTGCCTACGGAGCTAAGTCGGTGCGCCACGAAGGCACTGCCGAGTCGGCCCAGGCTATCGCGCGCACCTTGATGCTCCAGAAGCCGTTCTTTTTGCAATTGCAAAAGGAGATGGGACGCGACAACAAGGCGCTCCGCGACACAGCGGCCGGGCAGCAGGTGATGAAGGAGATCAACGATCTTAAGAAGGAGCATAAGCGCGAGCTCGCCGACATGGAAGGCATGATGCGCAACACGGCGTCGGAGAATAAGTTGGTCGTGGAGGCGCTCAAGGACCACTACCAGAGCCGCATGAAGGATCTCGAGAAGACGTTGAAAGACGAGCGGCGGATGAACGAGGAGGCGGTCAAGGGCCTCACGGAACGGATCCAGGCGTTGGAGGGCAGGGGCCGTTGTGCGGTTATGTAGGAACAGGGCCTCGCCACGGTGGACTTGGTCTCACTGAGGATGGTCAGGCTGATGGCGTTGGTTGTCCTCGCCGTCTTATACGGTGCTGTATGGGGTGGGTTGATTCTCCGTGTGCACCCCGATTGTGCCGGTCGTCTTCGGTTTGAAGTGGAAAGAGTACACTACGGGTAGTGTGGAGGTGAAGGTGAAGGTGAAGGAAGAGGTACTCACTTACTCACGTGTTCGTTGGGCGTTCGGAGTATGTACTTAAGGTATTATACCATGGGAATGGATGTATGAATGTTGATGACATGGACACGGACACGGACGGTCTCGGGATTGGCACGTGGGGAAGAAGGACCTCGGGAGGCAAATGCTACGAGTTAAGGTAGATATGTCGTAATAACCGGACACTAATTATATGTTGCAACTAGCATCTCGTAGTTCTTCTTTGCTTTGGGTCGCATCGTGAACTAGTGCATCGCGAAGTAAGTAGGTTGCAGATAGACGCTATGGTGGTGTTGTCGATCGAAATACGTGCGCCCGCACTAGTGTAGTGGCAGATGTCTTTTGTTGATCTTCCGGACGTTCAAGACTGCCCAGTGCTTGATGCCCGGATTGACCGATAAGCGAACGCGTATCAAGGGTTTACAGATGCCCTTGGATACCTGGGTAGGTACTTACGTAGATGCAAATGCCTTCCACTTGCATTCTTAAAAGTTATATAGATACCTACGGTATTTTACCTAGGTATCTACAATTGACAAAGACGATATAGTGGTAAGTGCCACAGGTCGTAGAATAGGTCGGGAAATAGGGGTGGTCGGTTTTACGCTCTATTTCCTTTTCTTTGACGGGATTAACGCAGGTAGTAGTACCTATGACGTCCACCTCTCCCAAATAGTGTGATACGATGCTGCAGTGTGGACAGACGGACGATCGAAGGGGGAGATTATCACATGGGTGCTAAAGGCCGACGGTGCCAAAAGCCGGTTCTGGGCTAGAGCTGCAGCCAACGCATTGAAATATTGCAAAATCCTAGATCGTTCAACCCATATTGATAGTTCCCTTAATTGATAGGTGGGCTGACGGGGCGAAGACTCGAGAGTGAAGGGAGGATAAGACCTGACTGACAGGTTTGATAAGCGAGACGAGCTGACGACTCGACGAGATCAGAAACTTAATCAAGCGTCAGATCTCGAATCGCTAGGGCGCGCGCAAACCTTAGGTCGTTGCCGGGACCCGTCCCTGTCACACATCAACATGTCATCCCTGCGGCTTCCCACTGCAAGATCACCAATCTGATCGCGGGAGATGGGTATCTCTGGCACTGTATTCGATACGGTAGAGAACGGGAAGCGTTACTGGCTGTCGGGCGGTGCTCCAGGCCTTGGTCACGGTATCTGGGCAGCTGGGCACCGTCTGGGCTGACATGACATGCACGGCTTGTGCACGGTTGGCGGGTGTGGAGGTGGGTCCCCATGAGGTCATCGGTGCCAACTCTGGCGTGGGCCCAGGTGCTGCCAATCGTGCCCAGGCTAAGTACCTACGTACCTGGCGCGCTGGAGGACGCCGGCACGCTGCTGAACCTGCTGCTGCCATCCTTCCCGAAACGAGCTGGAGCCATCATCGCAGATTCTCGTTTCCCTTGCCTATTTTACATCATCCCATCTTGCCCATCTCTACCTAATCCTCCGCTCTAACCCGACCGACGACGGGTGCGTACAGGACATTGGTAGATTGCGAAAGTCGTGGGACATCATAGTGCATTTGCCTGCATCTCAATCTCTACACTATCGTACCTACACACTTCCCCAGACCACCACTTTTCTCCCTTTCTCTCTCTGTCTGTCTATCCATACCCGAGACGACAACGACAGCGACGACAACAATAACAACAACAACCACAAGGGCGACAAGGATTTTTGTTCGATACCCATTGTGTTGCGTCCTGTGTCAGGTATTGTGGAGCGTATCTCTTCGGCTCTCCCACTGCCCACGTTGACGACTCAGACACACGTTGGGTTGCACACCAACACAACCATCGCAGAGCACAGTTGTTTTGGTGTAGTCGATCGGCATTCCTGTTTTCTCGTCCAACGCCGGTGTTTCACACTTAGCATCCAGCTGTCGACCTACCCAACTACTCACCTCGTCGATCTATCAGTCTGCCAATCCATCAGAGCCTCCTCTCGGGCGCTGATCTCAGCGACGACGGCCAGCCTTCGCCAGATCTGTGGCCATGCCACCATCCGACGACGGTGAGCGCCACATCCGCTTCGGCGGCGACAATAACCACAGTGGCAACGATGTCGGTGACAACCACGTCTACGAGGACGACAACACCGGCCTGTTCCGCCCACACAGCGTCATCGACCACGCGAACCGTCCAACCGAACAACAAGAATCCCAGCCCGAGTCGTCCTCGTCGCGGCGGCGCTCCGAATCTGATCCCTCGGGCCGCAGCCGTCGCCCCAAGCTTGCCGTCCTGCGCCCTCGCGGCACCAACACCCCGCACCTCGTCCCCATAAACGAGAACAAGCGCATAGGGAGCACCGCCTTGTTCAACGCCCCCGGCGGCCGCGGCAATGCCGTGAACGCCGAGTTGGCAGACGTCCTGGACGTCATCGGTGCGTAGCCCTAATCCCACTGCTCTATCGTCCTTGTTCAGCTTCCCCTTTCGAGCCTGCCTCGAGGGAAACGATGGCAAACATAACATCACCAACATTCATGCAAGCGCTAACATATGATCCCACCAGACCCCGAGGTCCAGACCCTCAACAACGTCACCAACATCCAGAACTCCCTCTTCATCCCCTCCCTCGGTCGCTTCATCAACAGACGGCCGACTTACAACTTAACCCGTGCCCCTGGACGCGGCACCTTTGACAAAGGCAAGAACGCCACAGGAGCCACGCGGGCCGGCACTGGCACAACCGCCGTTCCCCATCCGCCCAGGCATGATGGCTTCGACCGAGCCTCGCAGACGGAGGACCAGGATTACGAGTATGACTTCGAGCACGCCATCCTGCCGGACGGCGTCTCGCTTCAAGGTTGGACCAAGGAGGAGATGGCCGAGCTCAACGACCACGTCCGCCACATGCTGCACTCGCGCCGCAACCGCTTCAAGCGCACCATGAAGGCCTTCGGCCAGTACGTGCGCAAGCCCCTCGGCTTCTTCGTCACCCTCTATGCTACCCTCATCACTCTGTTTGGTCTAGCCTGGGTTCTTTTCCTCATCGGCTGGCTCTATGTGGGTACCAAACAGCTCTACGTCATCGATATCATCGACTTTACCCTCGTTGCCCTGTTTGGCCTCGTCGGCGACCTGCTGATCCCCTGGCGGCTTGTCGACACCTACCACATGCTCTACATCTGGCACTACCATCGCAAGACCTGGAAGCTGCGCAAGAAGCTGCAGATGGCCAAGCTGCGTGACAAGAACGACCTGCCTACCGACCCCGAGCTCGAGGCCGCCCGCGACGAGGTCTCCGTCCTCACCGACGTCCAGCAGGCCACCCTCGTCCACCACCAGGAGAAATTCGCCAAGTCCCACACCTTTTACCGCCCCCACGAGACCAAGACCCACTTCGCCTTCCCCCAGGCCTACTTGATTGCCATCGTGCTGCTGCTCGACTTTCACTCATGCTTGCAGGTGAGTCTGGGCGCGACGACGTACGGCTACGGGTTGCTCTCGAACACGCGGCCCAAGGCTCTCACCCCCACCATCCTGAGCGTGTCGATTACGACAAACATCACGGCGGGCATCCTCATCTCTATGGGCGGGCGCCGCACGCGGAAGAAGGAGATTGTCGAGCGCATGTTTCGCCAGGACCTGACACGCGAGGCACTCCGGGAGATGGTTGAAGACGCCGAGAAGGATGGTGACCTGGACAAGCAGGTCAAGGCCGAGCGCGCCGTCGCCGACACGCGCCAGAGCGAGACTCTCGACGAGGCGGTCAAGAGCCACGTGCCTGTTCGTGACAGCCTCGACATGGCCCGCGACGGCGGAAGCGGCACACCTAAATCCCCGCCCTATAAGGCGAGTCTGGATGTCCCGCGGACGAGCTTCGGCAAGCATTCGCCAAGGACCAGTCGCGATTACAAGAGGGGTGGTTTCAAATCGAGTCTCGACATCGTGAGGGACGTGGATGGTAGCGTGGGCGAGAGGCCTAGCCCTTTGGGGCTTCCATCGCCTGCTGCTGAGAAGTCGTCATGATTGTTCCGGATTTTGAGAACGAGAATAAGAACAATGACGAAGGCCAGCGCATTTCGCTACCTCTACTGCGGTTGTCGAACATCATAACGACACAAACAAAAAGTGTCGAGTCATCATCATCATTATCATCAGCGACGTCATCAGGATCTGATGGAACTGTTGCTGCTTTGGTTTTTCTGATACTCGGCTTGAAGTTGGACTTATTACATACATACCCCTTACGTATAATGCTTTGGTTTGGTTTGGTTCAATTCGGTTCGGTGTTATGGCTTTGTGTCCGCTTGTCTGTCTGTCTGACTTTACCTCTCCTTTTATCGACATGAACATCGACATATACACAGCATTACCTCGGAACGAGACTATAGATGCGAAACTAGACCTAGGCCTACATGCATGCTAGACCTTGAGATTATGATTCCCTTATGCTTAAGGTGAGGATTTGTTTCATTCGTTTCATGCCTACTTCCTTGATGGGTCGACGGTAGAATGTACGGAACTAAAAAGATTTGGCGCTGGGATGCTTGATAGTGTAGCGCAGCGGACGGTTATATCTTTCTTGGTCACATTGAGCGGTGGAGAATGCGGTACGAAAACGAGCCTTGTTATCAACGATATAGAGCGGCAAGGGGAGGGGTAATGGGATGGAGAGATGGTCGGGAAGGTTAGGAAGGACAGGACAGGACGAAATGACACGATAGGACACAACGGCACAGGGCTGGGTAGGGCAGAGAGAGGACAGAGGACAGAGCAAGGAATGCATATACCCCCTTGATCATTGATCATTGATTGATTGTATAGATATCTAGTATTATTTTTTGATACACGTATGATAATTACTACTGATAATTTAACTGTCTACTTTGTGTTCTTGTGTTTAGGTATGTGTGCTTTACCTAGGCATTGCATTTGTTTTGTTTTGCCTTGTATATTGCATGTTATATGAGGGTTTGATGATTGGGGGTTGGCGCGAGGGAGGCAGTATGTGAACAGCTTGCAAGCTTGTACGCTTTTACTGAATCCCTAGTGATATTGGTGCTTCTTTAATTAAAGGTATCTGTATATAGAAGATATCTTATTGTAAGTGAAGATCATATTACTAGATCATCTATATAACCTACCTCGCTACCCCGTTATCTGGCGAGCATGCCGCTCTATAGCTTCAGTACTTCCTATTTCACTTGAGTTCTAGACAAGCGGTCACTCGGGTTGCTGTAAACACTACATAGTTACTTGGTGTTGGACCAACCGGGTTATGTGGTCTTTTTTATATTTGAAGTATATGTTGAACGAAATCATAGATGAATTATAACCTAGACAAAAAGGGAACTATCTATGTCTGCTAGATACTATTGTAAGGTTGAGATTGTTTATATTCTCCCTCTCTCTCTCTTTATATCTCTCTTACGCCTTATGTATTATATATCGTCCTTCTTTCTATTACAATCGGGACTACCTATTTGCTTACCTGCTTATTCAAATTATATAAAACCAAGCACGCAAATAGCAATTCCTTTAAGCCCTTAATTAAAAAGGATAGACAACCTTCTAATCCCTAGTTGCCTTGCATGGTTAAATGGCTACGCTATCGGACATCCCCGTACAACAATCTTACACAAAAGCAGTTGCCTAAACTCAGGGGCGTGTGTAGCATGTCTATGTCCATGCAGCGCTATTCGCAAGATATAACAAGATTGATATCAACTGGAACCTACCAAATCTATGTTCTTTTAATTGAAAGACTTATCATCATTAGCAAAAACATTTTACCTACCATCCTCAAACAGCATCAGCAAAGCCTCCCTACCAAATCACAACAACTAGTATTCCACCAAATATGAAGATGCAAGGCGTCACAACCCTCCTCGGCGGTCTCGTCCTGGCGGCTTCGGTCGCCACAGCCCAGGACTTCACGACCGAAGGCCCGTTTGCCCTGCGTGTCAAGGGCCGGAGCGCCAATAGTTCAATTGACGGTTAGTTACCTACCTACCTAGTTACCTAAATAACTTTTATTCCGTCGCAATTCCCGCGACTTTTAACTAACATACAGCATACTTTGCTTTACTTTGCTTTGCTAACTACCTAACCAATCCAGGCATCCTGACCTCACTCCCCTCCGTCTCAACATTCTCTCTCCTCCAGTATCACCCACAATCCACCACCAACACCACCACCACCACCACCACCTACGCCACCCTCCCACAACTCACCGACGCCTCGCACCACTTCTACTACAACTACTCTTCCGGCGTAGGCGTCGGGTTCCTGCTAACGGACGTCGACGCGCCGGAAGGCGAGTTCGGGTACCGCGGCAAGTCCATGTCTTTGCAATACAGCCCAGCGACGAACGTGGCGCTGCCGCTACTCGGCAATGCCGTGGCCGGGCTGGCGGGGTTTATCGCGCAGTCGGCGTTCGATGCCGAGAATAAAACGTATTTGATCTACGGCGTTGATGACGCGGCGATTCGCGCTGGGGGAATGAGGCCGGAGGTGCGGGATCGGGTTGCTTGTGAGTTTTTTTTCTTTTTTTATGTTTCTCTCTCTTCTCCCTCTCTCTCTCACACACACACGTACTCTATCAATGCCGCTACCGCATCAGGTAAGGTAAGGTAGTTAGAAGATCGTGAAATGCACTGCAGAGTTTGCTTGCCGTTCAATTCAGGTCCGCGTGATTACCAAGTCTCATCTTGTCTCGCCAATCAAGTACTTACTAACGATGTATGACATCTAATCAGACAACTGGGCTGTATGCTGGCAGACATATTCTGATGTCTTCGCGCCCGTGCTATCTTGGATCACGACTGGCAAGCCTCATAACCCTACGTGCGAGCTCGTCGATCTAGTCAAGACCAGCCTCGACGGATAACTAGTGAGAAAAGGGTGTTGGTCGAAGGATACTTACCCTAGGTAATTACATTTCTTTGCTATAGAATTACCTCGGATCGAGGTATACTAAAGATGTGGGATGATATAGTAGGTTGTTTATATTATAAAGAATTACTAAGGGAAAAGCACTTTACATATAATTGTTTAGACTATTATGGTAAACTGACTTAGTTGTATTAAAACCTTAACTACCTGATTGACCGCTTGTTAGCAGTATTGTTGATTCATATAGCATGATTAATTAATTGATCTGGCTTATAGTTAACCCCACGAGTTCCCAAGGTATATATTTCATATAGAATCCAGTTTGTTGCAAGTGCAATGTCTATTTGCTATTCATTGTCCCTAGATACACGCGTGCATAGAGATCAATCAATCAATCAATCAAGTGCTAGGCGAGATGGTAGGAGTTCGGAAATCCGGGTAAGGCTCTTTTGTCCGAAGATCGTCGGTCGTGACGACCCAAGAATCAGGGTTGACAGGCCCCCGGCCAAATTGGCCCTCCCGAGTCCCCGGTCGCAGCCGGAGTTTACTACGTTCTCCGCCGAATTCTTGACCTAGCTTTCCTATTTCTCGCCACTTAACGTTTGGCATTAATCGAGCGTCCCGTTATTGTTTTAAAGTAAGTAGCTGTATTGGGTAGCTTTTTGTGTACTAAGGTAGGTAAGGGGAAGTGGGCAATATTAAGCGGGAGGTAGGTAAGCGTTGAACGAACAGCGTTGCGTGCAGCGCAGCGCGCCCTTTCTTTTCGTTCTCAAAGTACCTAGGTAGGAGCAAGCAAAACTCCTTCCGGTTTCCTGTAGGTTGGCTGATCTAGGTGGAAAAGGGGGGATATATGAATAGGATGGGCCCGAGCGAGCTGCAGCTTGAGGCGGCAAAAACTCAATCGGATGCATTAGACAGATAGATATAGATAGATCGTCGGATCGGGTCGTCTTTTGACACACGTGTACGTACATGCTCATGCACATGGATATCTAGCTCTACGCACGTAAGGACAGCATTGAAGTACATAGATAAAAATTGCCACCTAAGGTAAATTGCGAGTTGCGGAGTATGTTTGATTATGTGCGGAAATTGCAGTTTTGGCTGCACTACCTAGTTTGAGTTGACTTGCTCGTACAGTACTTGCGAAAGCCGCAACAAGAGCTTTATGCGTTTTGATGTGGACTACTCGTACGTACAGTACCGACAGTACGTGCATGCGCTAGGGTAAACAGCTTTTGTATGCTGCTGGACCCTGGTTGGCTCGGTTGTCCTTGGCTCTGGCTTGCCTCCCGTTGCGAAGACCCCTGAAGAAGATGTCGCGATATCACGTGCATGGCCCTCGTCTCTATTACAGGCCCCCAGGCTTGGATTGTGACTCATGGTTCTGTTTATAATATGCCTGGAGCTCGGGATAACCTTTAGGGTGTCAACGGGGTGATTGGTAGAGCGATTACTCAGGCAAGCACTTCGAGATCTGACTCAGCTCATGGTTCTACCGAACCTCGAAGTCAAGAAAATTGCATACCTGGAGATACGATGGGCGGCCCAAAGGGTGTTTGCTTAAAACCGAGGTTGATGGAGGGATTGGACGCGCATCGGAATCTGTTGGTAAGACGGTGTTAAATCGCGTTATCACCACGTCGCGTAGAAAATCTACGGTGGTGTGGGATCAATGGGCGATGTGTGCAGCGTGAAGTTGACGGCAGCACATAATTATCTCCGAGTCAATAGTATTCAAATACCTAACTAGCTTTTGATCGGTTGGTTGCGAGATAATGATTCCAAAATGTGGCAAGCGAGCGGCACGTTCTTTGGAGGGTTGCAGTCTGGCAGATAATAGCAAGCATATGCGATCGATTATCATACATGGATTATAGATGCCGGTCGAAATAGAGCCAGCCGAGCCAGCGGTAATCAACCCGAATCGATGACTAGCAGTCAACTATACATGGTTTTAGAGCTTTATCTCATAAATCACTGCTACGAATATGATAGAAATTGTCTTAAGCAGATTGTTCCTTTATTCTTTTTCCTCTCTACGATACTGCACTAAGTATTAATATGGTTAGCAGAGGTTTGACGAGATCTGATCCCCACAAAAGTGGATGGAGAAGGATTATACGAGCAACCCGAAAGCTAAAGTTTGATATTGTGAGAGAGCATCGCAAAGTCTGTAAACCATTGATCTGTGCCGTTGCAAGAGGATCCCACGAGTGAGTCGATGGCCTGAGTAGTACGTAAGAGATGCGAAACATAAGGAACCGTCGCAATTCTGATCCAGGCTAGTGTGCGTCTGATACCTCGGTGAAGAGATGCGTGCATGGTCGATTGGCGTGTCGGCAACTTGCAATTCTCCGACACCCCGTTTGGTGCAGACGAGTCGGTTTGCTTGCGCACCCAACCCAGCGCCAGGTTTCATCGAGGGAAACGGGGCTTCATATCATTCTCGAACAAACATGGGACATTACCAAAGGCCTTACCCGCATGTTGAAAATTTGGACTAAGGCGTGGACAGACCCGGAAATTCGGATAACGTAGGGAGGCGATGTACCGATGGAACGCACATGAAGTTGGCGGGGCGACTAGGGTGGTTTGCAGCCAAAACGAAATGAAGACTTACTGTATTGTGTTCAATTGTATTCCGACCACTGGGCTCAATCCATATCATTTCCATACTGTACACATGAGTGCCCACCGATCAGATTACCAAGTCACACTGCATTCGGTCACCGTACATAGCCGTCAGTTATATTCGCATTGCATCTTGCCTCGAACCAAGCGGGATAGCCGTGAGCCTGGTATTGGAGGTTGAAGGGGAGGGTGTTCGAATGCGATTAGGCCATGTATACTCATGATGATTCACACCGAGCGTGGTAGCAATCATGCTGTATGTCGCTCTTACAACCTACAGTAGTGCAACACTAGCCGAAGGAAAGGTGGTACCATCTGGGGTATCTGGCATAGTGCCGTCACTCAGTCTTACTCATTATGATTGATTAATAAGGATCACAACAGCTAACAGCGGAGCGGGTGTAGCACAGTTCAAGCAGTTTTTGATTATCAACTATTGCAACATATAAAAGTATTTCCTGCATCGAGGTACCTATTAAGGCGTGTGATGTTTGAGTCAGGCCGAGGGGGCTGAAAGTAAAAGATTCCAGACGAGCGGAACCGAGCAAATTAATGTGTAAGGGTGAATGGAGGGTATGCTGGGCCTCTCCCGTCTCCTGGGCAAGGTCAGCCCGACGCGATTCCAAATGCGACCTTGGCAGGTCTAGCGCCCGTTGATTGATAAGCCGCTCAAGCGGCCGAAGCTGCTATTGTGCGGTGCGGTACAGCGCAAAACGTTAATAGCAGAGGCTGCGCTAAGACCGGATATCGCATACCGCACGAGCGCATACCGCAGTATGTTGGGGGCGTGGATTCGTGCAACTCATCACCTGCTAATGGACGATCTAACCCGAGACGGGTAACCGCGAAGATCGGCTCTAGCTGCCAAGTGGCCAAGGTATCTACAGGGTTGCCATAAAATGACAAGGGCAAGGATGGGCGAGGGCGGGGACGTTGAACAAGAAAGAAGGAGAGCTCCTGCGAGGAGTGGGAAAGAAGACCGAAGAAAATTATTAGCACTTTTAACTCCGTAGCCCTGAGACCGGCCAAGTGGGGGGGCAGAGATCTACGAGTATCACTGACTGCCCGGCTCTTTATTATATCTGCCGGCGAACCCAGCTCGGGTGGACTACCTAGTGCATTGCCCTCTTACACCTCCATTGCCGTTGCTGGCCGGCTACACTGTTGACGTAGCCTTTCTTCCTCCCACCCGCGGAGTTTCTCTTGCCTATTATCATAGTCAAGTCTTTAATAGTCCATTACCGGACGTGCACTGAGCTTGTCGGTAACGAGCGATTCGTGGCTCGCCATTAGGTAACCGATCTGGTCCAAATAATTGAGTGGACAGTGAACATCGCCAGACACACAATCTTGTCTTTGTTCTTGAAAATCGGCCGAGCTTGCGGTTCAATTGCGCTATAAAATAATCGAAAGCTTAGCCCTAGTTAGCGCTTGCTCCGGGCCCCTTGATTGACCGTCACTCAATTAGCCAACGCGTCCGGGTGAGGTCGCCGCACCGTAACGATGACCGACCACGACCCGGAGAAGACGCCGGTGGGCGGCTTGCGGTCCCCTGAATCAACACGGGCCGCCAACTCCGACGCCGTGCCGTCGACACAGAGCAATCGCCTCTCAGCAGCTTCCATCCCGACCTTCTCAGATTCTTCCGAGGAGATGCGCGAGAAGGCTAGACAGAGCAACCCCAATGGCTTCTCACGCGTGCAATCGGGTGTTTCAATCGAACAGGCCGAGGCCGATTTTGCAGAGCTTCGACGCTCAATGTCAGGCTTGTCGAAGGCCAGTCGGAGAAACAGTCATCGGGCAGCAGACCCCGAGAAAGGCATGAAGGCCGAAGTCACGGGATCAGAAACTTCCGAGGGGGAATTCGACTTGGAAGAAGTCCTGCGTGGTGGACTTGATGCCGAGAAAGAAGCTGGTATCAAGGATAAGCATATTGGTGTGTATTGGGATGGTCTGACTGTCAAGGGCATGGGCGGCATGACCAATTACGTCAAAACGTTTCCGGATGCTTTCGTCGACTTCGTGGATTACTGGACCCCATTCATGAACCTCATCGGCAAAGGTAGAAAGGGCGTTGAGGCTACTTTACTAGACAACTTCAGGGGTGTTGTCAACCCCGGCGAAATGGTGTTGGTGTTGGGACGGCCCGGATCCGGATGCACGACCTTCCTCAAGTCAATTGCCAATCAGCGCTGGGGCTACACAGGCGTCACTGGCGATGTTCGGTATGGCCCTTTCACCGACAAGGAATTCAAGGAGTACCGAGGCGAGGCTGTCTACAACCAGGAGGACGATATCCATCTAGCAACTCTCAACGTGGAACAGACCTTGGGTTTCGCCATCGACACCAAGGTTCCTAACAAGCTCCCTGCAGGTGTTGACAAGGCAAAATTCAAAAGCGACGTCATCACCACGCTTCTGAAGATGTTCAACATCGAGCACACCAGGAACACCGTTGTAGGCGATGCGCTCGTGCGTGGTGTATCTGGAGGTGAGCGGAAACGTGTATCCATCGCCGAGATGATGATCACAAATGCTTGCGTCTTGTCGTGGGACAACAGTACTCGTGGTCTTGACGCGAGTACGGCACTCGATTTCGCCAAGTCTCTGCGCATCCAGACCAACCTGTACAAGACATCGACTTTTGTGTCATTGTACCAGGCCTCGGAGAACATCTACAAGCTCTTTGACAAGATTCTCGTAATCGACTCTGGCAAACAGGTTTACTTCGGCCCTACGACTGAGGCAAGAAGCTATTTCGAAGGCCTAGGCTTCCTCCCCCGGCCCCGACAGACAACTCCTGACTACGTGACGGGCTGCACCGATGAGTTTGAACGTGAATACTCCGACGGGTACTCTCCTGCAAATGCTCCTCACAGCCCCGTGACCCTGAACCAAGCGTTTGAAAATTCCAAGTACGCCCAGCAATTGGACGCCGAAATGACCAACTACAAGGAGCGATTGGAGACCGAAACTCACAAACACGACGACTTCCGCACAGCCGTGCTGGAGGCCAAGCGCCGTGGTGCCAAGCGATCTGTGTACAGCGTTGGCTTCCATCAACAGGTGTTGGCGCTGATGAAACGTCAATTTGTCCTGAAGCTCCAAGACAAGCTTGGTCTGTCGCTCTCATGGCTCCGCACCATCGTCATTGCTATAGTCCTCGGCACTCTCTACCTCAATCTCGGTCAAACTTCAGCCAGCGCTTTCAGCAAAGGTGGTCTACTGTTCATTTCCCTCCTGTTCAACGCTTTCCAGGCCTTCTCGGAGCTAGGTTCAACAATGACGGGTCGACCGGTCGTCAACAAACACAAAGCATACGCGTTCCATCGGCCCTCTGCTCTGTGGATAGCGCAAATCTTCGTGGATACGGCATTCTCTGCAGTGCAAATCCTTGTCTTCTCTGTCATTGTGTACTTCCTGTCGAATCTGACACGGACAGCCGGCCAATTCTTCATTTTCTACCTCCTCATTCTGGTAGGAAATATTGCTATGACGCTGTACTTCCGTATCATTGGTTGCTTGAGTCCCGACTTCGACTATGCCATCAAGTTTGCTGTCGTCACAGTCACGCTGTTCATTCTCACGTCTGGATATTTGATTCAGTACCAATCCCAGCAAGTTTGGCTTCGGTGGATATTCTACATCAACGCACTTGGCTTGTCGTTCTCCAGTCTAATGGCAAATGAGTTTGGTCATGCCGAATTAACTTGCACAGCCGAGTCCCTTATCCCGGCTGGGCCTGGCTACGACAACATCAGCAACCAGGTCTGCACTCTGGCTGGCTCGAAGCCGGGTACTACTACCATCAGCGGCGCGGACTACATCACGCAAGGCTTCACCTACCGCCCGGAGGACCTGTGGCGAAACTTCGGCATTATCATCGGCATTATCGCTTTCTTCCTGATTATGAATGTCGTTCTTGGTGAATTCGTCAAATACGGAATGGGAGGTAACACGGCCAAGGTTTTCGTACCTCCAAACGAGGAGAGGAAGAAGTTGAATAAGGCACTTGACAGCAAAAGGCTTCAGCGAACGAAATCCAGGACGCAGGCGGAGGGCTCGGCCCTTAAGATTGATTCGACTAGTGTCTTGACATGGGAGGATCTCAACTATGATGTCCCAGTCCCCGGCGGCACCAGACGTCTCCTGAACAGTGTTTACGGTTACTGCCAACCCGGCGAGCTTACTGCCCTCATGGGTGCCTCCGGTGCTGGAAAAACTACACTGCTGGATGTGTTGGCTGCGAGGAAAAACATCGGTGTGATCCATGGCGATATCCTAGTGGACGGATCGAAGCCCGGCAAGGAATTCCAACGATCGACATCCTACGCCGAGCAGCTCGATATGCACGACCCTACCCAGACTGTGCGCGAGGCTCTTCGATTCTCGGCCGACCTTCGACAGTCCTTCGAAACCCCTCAGTCTGAGAAGTACTCCTACGTTGAGGAAATCATTGCTCTGCTGGAAATGGAGTCAATTGCTGATTGCATTATTGGTACCCCTGAAGCTGGCCTTACCGTTGAGCAGCGCAAGCGTGTCACCATTGGCGTCGAACTAGCAGCCAAGCCTCAGCTTCTTCTGTTCCTGGACGAGCCGACATCTGGTCTTGACAGCCAAAGTGCCTTCAACATTGTCCGATTCTTGAAGAAGCTTGCTGCTGCCGGCCAAGCCATTCTCTGCACCATCCACCAGCCTAATGCTGCTTTGTTTGAGAACTTTGACAGGCTGCTTCTCTTGCAGCGTGGTGGCCGCTGCGTCTACTTTGGCGACATTGGCAAGGATGCTCATGTTCTTAGAGACTATCTTGGTCGTCACGGTGCCGTCGCCGGGCCGTCTGACAACATCGCCGAGTATATGCTTGAGGCGGTCGGTGCTGGTAGCAGCGCACGCATTGGTGATCGAGACTGGGCCGATATCTTCGAGGAAAGTCCTGAAATGGCCAACGTCAAAGACAGAATCTCTCAGTTCAGGGAGGCTGGCAAGAAGGCTGCTGCAGAAGTCGATCTGAGCCTGGAAAAGGAGTACGCTTCGCCTCTCTGGCATCAGATCAAGATCGTCGTCAAGCGGACCAACATCTCCTACTGGCGCTCACCTAACTACTTGTTCACCCGTGTCTTCAACCACGTTATTATCGCTCTGTTGACAGGTTTGACATATCTCCAGCTGGATGATTCGCGATCCTCGCTGCAGTACAAGGTCTTCGTCATGTTCCAGATCACCGTGCTTCCCGCTTTGCTATTGCCCCAGGTTGAGCTCATGTTCATCATCAAACGTGCCATCTTCTTCCGAGAACAATTGAGTAAGATGTACAGCTCGTTCACTTTCACCCTGGCCATGGTCATTGCCGAGCTCCCTTACTCGATCCTATGCTCTGTCCTGTTCTTCCTGCCCCTCTACTTCATCCCTGGCTTCCAAGCCGAGTCGTCGCGCGCAGGATACCAGTACTTCATGATCCTTATCACTGAGCTATTCGCCGTCTCTCTCGGTCAGGTGCTTGCCGCGATCTCGCCTTCGGCATTCGTGTCCAGCCAGTACGACCCCTTCATCGTCATTACCTTCTCCCTGTTCTGCGGCGTCACCATTCCTTACCCACAGATGCCTGGCTTCTGGAAGGCGTGGCTCTACCAGCTCGATCCCTTCACCCGTCTCATCAGTGGAACCATCACGACCGCTCTCCACGGCCTCGCTGTGAAGTGCACGAGCGGCGAATTGAACGCCTTTACCGCACCGGACGGACAGACCTGCGGAACTTACATGAAGGATTTCTTCGCCGCTGGAGGCTCCGGCTACCTGGTGGACGACAATACTAGCAACTGCGAGTACTGTGCCTATACGCTCGGCGACCAGTTCTACGGAGCTTTCGAGTACACCTTCGACACGAGATGGAGGGATCTGGGTATCTTCATCGCTTTCGTGGCTAGCAACACCATCATTCTATTCACTGCCGTAAGTTCACTGCCCTATTCATCAACTACTGATCTGCAGATGTAAGACATGCTGACCTTGAATTCCTAGACACGCTTCCTGAACTGGAACAGACGATAGACAGACACCCATCTCGAGGATGGCGCCGTCCGAAAAGCGAAAAAAGACATCTATCATTTCATAATACGATTTATACTTAATAAAAGACTGAGGAGACCCACGTTAGCATCCAGCGTACGCATTTTTAGACCATACTATATCATAGATTAGCGATGAGGGATTTGAGAGACGCATATGATGTCGAGATTCCTACCTTCAGCAATGAGACATATCCGCCTACATTTACCAGAGCGGCACACCATTAGGGATGAGCTAGCCGTAGCAAAATGACAATAAAAGTTATTTCACAACATTCTTCCTTCGCGTGCCTTGCTGATACTTTCTTGTTGTAATATTCCCTGATCCTAAACTCAACTCACTCATACTTTGGTCTCACCTTGCCAAGGTGCTCCCGAGTTCATGATGAAACCCGTCAGGGTCGCTGCCAAAATGAAGGCAAGAAGCTTTCCGCATACCTCCTCCGCCTCATCAAGTGTTACCTGTAACTACTGTAACTTTCGACCCCGCGTGTTACCCCTTGCCGGTGACCCGCTCTGGCGCATGTTGCCGAGTCCCGAAGGCAGCGACCCGTCCGCATGGACTGCGACGCTGGCGTCGTTCTGGCCCGAGTCCGTATGCACGACAAGCCGTAGAGAATCGCATAATGACGCCAGCGGAACTGACGGAACGACATTATACGCTCGAATTATTGGCGTTTGTACAGTAGCTAGCTAATCTTAGCTTGCCACTTGGTACCCTTACCCCTCACTTTACTGGAGTGCAAGGTGGAAATGTACTGATGCCTCATAGATGTGTCTTCTAAGAGTTGCGATATAATTTATCACTCAACACTTTCAGTTCTACCAGTCATGCAGTACCTCACTTATAACGCCTCGGATTCCCCTAATCGAGTCGCTTGCATGGGGCTGTAAACACGGCGTATCAATCTATCGTCAACCCGCAACTGCAGAAAGAAGCAATCGACGCGTTGAGAATTATTGCTTCCCCATGTGGCTGTGTGACTAGGGAGTTAGCTGGCAACATACCGCCCACTTCTACACATCAACAATCTGTATGAGTGGACTGATTGCCTGTCAGCCGACGACTGCAGTGTTTCATCAGACAGGGGCAACCCCTCGTGATAGGATAGGATTAGATAGTCAGTCGCACAGTGGTAGTGATGCATGGGCATTCAAGATCAACAGGCTGCCGATTTCGCTGCTCGATCTCGGATAGTGTTGACCGGGCTGGCATTCTGGCCACGAAAGGGAATTATCTGAACTCGCTCGCATCTTCCGTGTCTGAGACTCGATCGTGCACGGAAGAGTGCTTTCGCAACGCTCACAGAGACTCTGTCTACGTCATTAGGTATCTCATATGTCAGCTTTCGTAGGTGTTACGTCGCTCAGAAACAATCGGAAGTTAGAGCAATCGGAAGTCAGAGTCGCACAGCATCGCGTACCCTCGTAAGGGGCCCAAATTGCTTATCCCAACGTCACACATGAACATGAAGTCTGGACCCCTTCGTCAGAACTTCAACCCCGCACACGTCTATATTGAGGGGCTGCGCCGATTGCTTTGGACGACTTACGTCAAGAAGCCCCATGTAACCACGAACTTAATCGAGCCGGGCCCTCAATTGTCGCGCCAATTCTGTGCCCAGCCAGGTAAATGGTTTACGGGGATGAATGGGCTGAGAAGGGCTGGATGGATACAGCTAACCTAACCTACTGGGATCTATCTGTTCGATGGCTGCCTGCAGCCCACGCATCGTCCGTCCCTACGCACAGATCCGTCGGCATAGCCCATCCACCCGCCAAGCGCTCTCTACCTGCTGTGCCGCTCTGCTCCTCGAAAGCGGCACGACGTACATCTAGTTCCAGTGAGGGGGAGGTTGTGATTTGCTGCTTCTGCCGGCTTCAGTCGCTGATCTACGGAGCCGGCTTCGTTGCTGGCGAATAACTATGTGGCATCGAGACCCTTGGGCTCTGGTGCTACGTGCAGCTGCAGGGCGACTTCATTGAGAGAAAATCACAAGGAAGACCCACGATGATGCAACTCTCACTGCTTGAGGGGTCTTCATGTGCGTCTCAGAGTTACATTGGGGCAGGCGGGCAGGAGCGGGTCTTGAGTAGCTCTCACGATAGTGGCTTGTGGCATGCAGCTGAACAAAGGGTACTACTCGAAGGTTGAGCGCTTAACTCTGAGTTGAGGGGACGGCGGAGTGGGTTTGATATCATAGGGCAGAGGTCAGCTCCGTCGGAAGCCCGAGTTACATTGCAGGAAACGCTGGCCGAGCGATGTGACAAGATAGATGACGGATACTAGTTGCTGCCCATAGCAAGACAACTTGGCGAGGTATATAAAGCAGCCCATCTCCTCGTCCGAGAATACCTGCGTGAATCATTGTATCCCTTGACACAAAGCACTCAAGCACCTTCAACACATATTTCCACTTGACCCCATCTCCCACTTGACCCTTTCACTTCCGAACCCACTCAAGATGTCCGGCAAAAACACGCTTGGAAACGGCGAGTGGCTCCGCGTAGGCGAGAGCATCTTCAGCTCGGACGGCTCGACCGAGCTTAGGATGCAAGACGACGGCAAGATCGCCGTGTACCACGACGGCGAATGCAAGTGGCAGAACACGCCCGACGAGACGGAAGACGTGCACGGCGTCCAGATGCAAAACGACGGCAACTTCTGCCTGTAGTACGTGATTGAACAAGCCATTGCATGATCCCTTCTTTGCCGTATTCCCTCTCTTATCATAGTTGCATGGATGATGGCTTGGGGCTGACATAACCATTGTGTGCTGCAGCGACAACTCACAGACGGCTATCTGGCACACCGACACCGCCGACCCTGCGGGAGACAACACCTGTATTGTCGCTGTCCAGAACGACGGCAATGTGGTTGTTTACAAGGGTACTGCGATCTGGGCTTCTAATACGATGAAGGAGGGCTGAGGGGGCAGGGCGATGTGTTGAGATGGTAGGATGAAAGAGTATCACTGAGTCTAGGGATAGATACTTGCTCACTCGTCTTTCAATCATCAATGACACAAGTTTCAATGTTGCCACCTGTGCGCCGTGATATTGTATCTACGTTGAAGGCGATAACGACAAGCGGAACGAGAACCAATATGTATGTGCCTCAAATATTAGCTTGTGTCTTCGCAACGCGTAGTTCATGGCATTCGTCACCTCACTTCAATCTTCATTAATATCTCTGAGAACTGGCTGAAACCATCATTACGTATAGGTAGTCACCACAGTTCTGCCTCAGTCCAATTAGAAGACTGGCGATGCTTCCCAAGAGGCAAAGGTACCGCTGTTCTAGACTAGTATCTATTCTTGGGCTTTGTTCGAGATGGCAACAATCAACGCCATCATGACCTATTGTAAGTCACAACAAACAAGGCCACACAGACACAACCGACTGGTCTTTGAAGACTCTCTGACACAATAAACACAATGACTTATGTTCACTGGGGCCTGCTTGTCACGGATTTCGGCCGGTGAAACCCAATCATTCGTTGACAAGACCCAGTAACAACTCGTCCAAGAACTAAGTTCTTACTTTCAATTTGCCCTTTGCTTCAACATAGGATGAAGGCTCACCTTTACCCCAATGGGAACAATACGATTGTGTGGAAGTCTTGGTGCCTTAGGAATAAGGGTTATTTCAGATTCACGTATATTTAACCTGCCAGAATTGCCATGGCCAGAATTAAGGCTTCAACCAGTCAACCTCGACAACGACATCATCCTTCCACACAAACTTCGAAGCACAGACTTTCCCTGACAACCCATTTACCTTACAAATATCACTTCTGATTCCTGAACGCAGTCAAGATGCCTTCTTACAGATACTCACTCACTTCCCTTCTACTGATATCCTTATCAGCGGCACACGTGGTCCTGGAGAGCCCCAAGCCCTATAAATTCGTGTCCGATGGCCCTACTAACCCCGTCTCCTCTACGGGCTCAGACTTCCCATGCAAGATCCCCCCTGGACAATCATACATCATCGATGGTGAGCCCACGCCGATGGCCATTGGCGAGGACCAGACACTTACCTTCTCGGGACATGCTGTCCACGGCGGCGGATCGTGTCAAATCGCGCTCAGTCGCGGACTTCCAGACAAGGATTCGCCCTGGATGGTCATTCACTCTATCGAAGGTGGCTGCCCGGCGCGCAACCAGAAAGGCAACCTAGACGGCGACAACATCGACAAATATACGTTCCAGATCCCAGAAGGTATTGAGACTGGCACTAATTGGACGATGGCTTGGAGTAAGTAGTCAACCCCTCCCACCCCTAAGCGAAAGATTTTAACTGACCATTTCTCTTAGCGTGGGTTTCGAGAATCGGTGGCCAGCCGGAGTACTATAGTATGTTACATCTTCCTAAGTATCTTTTTCAAACTGCTAACATTATCACAGTGAACTGCGCCCCTATTACCATTCTTCCCAGCAATAAGAAGCGCATGAGTCTGCCGGACCGCCGTGACGCTCTCATGGCAACCCGGGACAATGACTACCCCGAATTGTTCATGGCAAACATGGGAGACTTTGCCGGCGGATGCACTACCTCGGATGCACAGCGCGAGCAGATCTCTGTGGCCTACCCTGACCCCGGCAAGTCGGTGGACCGTCCCGAGGGCGACAACCTCTTCAAGCAGGTGTGTGATGGCAACCCCCGCGCCCGTAAGGCCCCAGCCAACAACGGCGACGGCGGTTCGTCCCCCAAGGCATCATCGTCGTCATCATCATCCTCCGCCGCGGTGTCGTCCTCAGCACCTATGAGCTCCAGCTCTGCACCAGCGAACTCTTCATCCACAAGTGTGGTCGAGTCCGCAAGCTCCGCCCCAGCCGCCACCATGTGCCCTCCCCCCAACAGCGGAACCGAGGTCGTCACGATCATGACCACCCTCACCACCATGGTTCCGGCACCTGCTAGCTCGGCCCCCGCGGCGGAGTCCAGCAAGGTCGCCGTGGGCCCGGGCTCCGGCGGAGAATGCACCGACGGCCAGCTCACCTGTCTTCCCGACGGGATGCACTTTGCGATCTGCACCGGAGGCAAGCTAGCTGCGCAGCAGCCCGTGGCGCCGGGGCACAAGTGCGCTCCGGGCTCCGGGGTCGGACTCGAGATCTCGCGTCTCTAGAGTTGGTGGATCCTGTGATAGATAGGCAGGCTTGTGATAACTCACCTCCCTAGCTAAGTACCTAGCACCCTAGGAAGTACTCGGACGGTTTTCCGAATGGTTCGGCAGAAGTTCGCCGATGGTTGGCTGATCCACCCCTGGACGCTATGAACGGACATCATAAGTGATGGGATATAGAATGTAGACAGTACATGATAGTTTGAATACGAATTCCCTTTGTTCTATTCTGTTTTGTTTACTCCGTATCTCCCCCGAGCCTGCTGCAGATTGCACAAGTCATGTGAGTTTGAATGTTATTGCCCAGGTTGTTCTACGTAAACAAACGCATATCATATAACAAGGAGTGGATTATGTCTGTGCGGTAGCGCGCTAACTAACATCTTTTGACAGCTGGCTCCTGACCGAGCCTGGCTTGGATGATCTGATACTAGTTTGACTTTAGTGCCGAAAATGCAGCCCTGAATTCGTTCCTGCTGCTCCTCCTCTCATTGGCGACGTGCTGCTTGCTTGCTTTGCTATTCCGTGGTTTTGGCTGCTCTGGATCGACAGCTCGCTCGGTAACGCAGCCAGATTCTGTGGTTTTGTTCAGCTGGGATACTGCATCTCATCATGTTTCCTGGTTCGTGGTTCGTGGGGGAACGAACTTCGGGATTTGAATCGAACATGGTTCGTGTGCGTTTGCAACATCCACGGCTTTTGAGATTGTTTCAACTCTGCTTTGCTGCGGCCACAGTTCGGTTTGATTGACACCTGCAAGAATGAGTAGGAGTTGCAGCAGCCGCATCTATCCTCCAATCATGAGTCCAAGACATGAACTAGCACCCAACTCAAGTAATCGTCTGTTTATGCTGGACCTGTTCGTGTGAGATGTGAACCACCTGAGCCACCCTTACTGACCAAGCATCCAAGGCACATACAATATTGTGATATTGTGGGAAGAGGCGAGAGAGGTTCTCTGTTTGGATCCAAGACGTGAACCCACATTTTCCGATGTGTGCAATCCTATCTATTTGCAGTCAGGCATTCAGGGTTCAAATAGTCCCACCCCCAATACACGAACCCATCACTACCATCAAAGAGTAACAGCTCATTCGTAGTATCTAGACGTAAGTGTGTACGAGTACGCTGCTACTCGCCTACCATATCGCTGTGTCCTACGAAGTATTGTAGCTTCTGCGCCGCCTCAGACGCCCAAATAGGCATCATGTTTCAATGCCGAATCAATTCCGAGTTAAACTTTTGGAACATCATGCGCTCTCCGCAACTCTTCATGGTGGACGACTGACTTCGCCGCAGTACTTTCATCCTGAGGGCCGTCAAAGGAGTTGCGGAGCAAGCAGTATGTAGGTGTACAGAAGGATAGGATTTCAAACCTGGCCCTAGATGTGGACTCCGTACAACCCGACAGACAGACAGACACTTACGCTATGACCGCATAGGTGTTAGTGCTCACCATCCAAGCTGGCCGGCCCGCCGCCGCGGACAGGCGTAATGCAGGGGAAGGGGAAGGGGTGTGGGCTGGCCGCTGTCACCCGAGTCACCGTACAAGACGCTACTGTACAGTTCTTAAGCGGGTTCTGAGCGGGACAGCACGCTTAGGTATGGACCATACATCGGCACACAGCTTTTAGTGTAATGTACTTACGCCTAGAATGGCCGTGGTGCAGCGGAACGGGCAGGCAGACAGACCAGACCCTTGACGACAGGTGATTGCTGGTGAAAATTTGCCAGCCGAAATTCTTCAGGTGGAACGAGCCGAATTTAGGCCTGTCTGTTCTCTGTTCCCTACCGTACTCTATTGTTCCGTGGGGGTTACCGAGAGGTTACGTGGGGTGAGAAATGACAAAAATGAATGAGCGGGCTTATCAGATGCTGTGACCTATCGTTACATTCGGTCTTCGCCTCATCAGTTGCGCGCGCGCGCATGTGTTCGTTTCAGTCCCATCCCAGATGCGCGCAACATCCGTACTGCGGTTGCGCTTGGTTCTCAAATCATGGTTGATGTAGGTACTGTAATATAAGCTATTTTGAATGAGCCGATATACGATGTATGTACGTCGTTCTATTCCCATAGTTGGAATATACGTATGTCAAATACCTATCTCGAATAGTAGTACATGGGGTTGGTTTGACGTCACATGCAAAGGCGGAAATGACAGCGTAAAAGGGAAGCTCCCTAAAGCGTCTCCGCGTGCATGTGTGTAAATGCTGACATACATAATACATTGTTCCCTGGCCCTCCGCCATTCCCCGCGCAAGGGGAGTCAAAGCGCCCGTCAGAGCCAAGATTCCTTTTTTCCTCACTGCCGCCCGAAGCCCCTCCGATTAGTCTTTTAATGACTACCGCTCAATTATAATAATGCCAAAGATAGGGTCGTGATAGCGCCGGAGTAAATGCGATGGATGCGAATTTGACCGAGACGATGGAGGTGATGTAGGCGTTCCAGTATGTTTGTACTTGAGCAGACAGTGTTGGTAAGACGATTTTGGTTGATGCAGCTTAGTGGTGGTGTTGTCTTGGGTCTGTCTACCATAGTTCCCGATTTGACGTTCTCTGGCACGAGCTTACTATTTCGCTTTTTCCAACCCCTGCCCCTAGATTAGGATTCATCCGCTCGTCTCCACGACTTCTTGCGTGACAGTAACAGTAACAGCGGAGTTGATGTCGCGAATGGCCTCCCATGGGTTATCCTCTCTCGGCATCCACGCCACTTCGATCTCGCCGCAGCACACAATATACAGCTTCAGCTTGTTGGGGTCGTCGGGGTGTGGAGCGAGATTGACGCCGGTGGGACTGTCGAGACTCTCCCTGATGACGAGAGTCGTGCCCTTCCCCGTAGCCGGATCTATCTGCACCTGATGCAGGCGACCGTCAATGTGGCTCGCTACGTAAGCGTGAGACTGGTCTGGCGAGACGGCCAGACCATCCAGATGCCGTGGGAGGTTATCGGCAACCATCTGTGGGGGACCTGTCACGCGGATCCCAACCTCGGCGTTGGATGTGTCGAACTCGACCGGAAGGCGACAAAGTAAACCACCGCCCGAGTTGGTGAAGTAAACAAAGTCACCAACGATTTGTAGTCGATTTATGCCCCAGTAACCATCCTTTTCGCCGTGGCGCTCCATAGACCTGTCCTTCGCGAAGATTGTCTTCTTTCCTGTCTGCGTGTCCATATGCCATATGCACTGCGTCCTCCCGTCTGGTAGAAGAACGATACGGTCCGTTACTGCTTTGACTCCTAGACAATATCCTTCGTCCGGCACGCTCGTGACGCGAGTTGTCTTAGGTGGGGCATTCTCATCCTTTTGGTCGAAGGATACGCGCCAGAGCCAAGCATCTTTGTGTGTGACAACCTCGAGATCAGCCGTGCTGCAGAGGATAAAATAGTCATCGTCATAGCCCGGGATGGCGCAGATGTTGATGAGGGAGTTGCAGTCCGGGAATGTGCATATCAGTTCAGGTACTGCGTCTGGGTCATCGGCTTGGAATGTGTACAGCTCGGGCTTATCCAACCGAGTCGCCAGAACCTTGCCGTTGGGCCTGACTATGAAGCCTTCGAACCACGCTTCCGACGGCGCCTGCGTTATTAACACGACCTCTTCTTCTGGCATTGTGCTTCCAGTCAAGGACATGAAGAATTAAAGCTGACGAGGTCTAAGCAAAGTAAAGCAAGACTTATGTAATAAGGGAATGGACACGCAATTATAGATTATGTCGTGGGGTAGGAAGAAGGTGATTGTGGGGTAGGAAGAAGGTGATTGTGGGGTATTGGGTGCTATGAAGTGCAATAGGAGTACGCAAGAGTATAATGATTATGACACGAGAGAAGTGAGGCCCGCGACGAGGAGCCGTCCAGAATATATCAACGAGCAAGCCAATACAAGCTGCTTCGTTTCCGTTGCTGCATACGCGAAGATCAGTTGCATTCGGGTAATTTTTGGTGCCAGCCCGTGTTAAGTAACCGTCGGTACGGCGGGTGCTTATCTGCTGTATCCGTGCTGATCGCTGTTAGGTATTGCTGTGGGTATCGCAGACTACCAGGCGAGCAGGGAGGCGAGGGAGGGAGGGTTCCGCGCCGCTTGCTGCGTGTTGCTCATCCGTCGCAGCTCAACCAAACCGATCGAGAATGTTTCCTACTATGGAATTTTGGAATCGATTTCAAGTTGTGAAGTATGTATGCTTTTCCCCAGACGTTCAGCTGGGCATGCCTGGATGCACTAGCCTCCACACACAAGATTCGCTACGGGTTCGGTGCATATTCGGTGACACTTGATGTGCATAGCAATGTAACATGCTGTGATGCATCGCAAGGGGGGGCAAGGATATCCGAGGCCGAGAGTGGAATAGTCCAGCCGAGGCACGGAATTAGCATCATGGCAAGGCAGTGCACCCTTCGATTACCTACTTGTCAAGTATTACTCATACGCATCCCAGACTCACCTGAGCTACAGTATGTGCGGAACCGTACAATTTGCAAGATTGTTCCCGTGCTGCTTCGATCGATCTCTTTGCAAACGTACGGTAGTTATTGATCGCTGATAGGCGGGTATATGCCTCTTTGCTATAACCGTGCTTCTCCTCCCGCTAGAGTGAGAACCACGCCAGGACACGCCACTCGGATCGAATCTATATAAGCCCATGTAGATCTTCGTACCCGACGCTGCTCGACTGCCAGCCGAGCCGGCACCGCGCATCAGGGCCTCACTACGCTTGGTGCCTCGGTGTCTCAACGACATCGTTGGCTCGATCCAGCATGTATAGCAATTGATCTTTATGGCCCTATCGACAGGGTTCCCTTACCCACTGCACCCCTGGATCCTTACCAGGTAAACCGCTGTCAGAACTGACCGGTCAAGAAATGGATTCCTCGCTGAGTTACATCGGCACACTCCTGGAAGCTCGGGCCCCTCGTACCGAAATTATGTAACGCACTAACACAACTGTTGGAACTTTGACACTTGACGTGCAACTCGCTCGCTTATGCAGCCCTTGGGGGTCACTGAAAGTGAACAGTCTTTAGGGTGTCTATTATGAAAGAATACTCGTATCCATCAAGTGTCACTTACGAGTCTCATGAATAGCGGTAATTATGTACTTCTTAAAAGGTGGACATGTCTAAGTCGGACAGACAAGGGTGCTGAGCCGTGAGTTGTCACGGATGATCCTACTCGTTTGATAGACAAGAGTGCAGCTGTGTTTAAAACAGAAGATCGAAACAATTCAACCCTGGCCAGTTACCAAGGTGATATAAGGTTAGTGCAACATGCAATCGAAGTGACAGGCTGATAGGGTCTATTCTCAAACTGACAATATCGATGTTGCAATTACTTACCCAGAGAAACTAACCCAGATGAGGCACGAACTGCGACGGGAGTAGTATGAGTTTATTCATTACAGCTTTATGAAATCAATAATGACATTTCGATTATATCCCACACGCAACGCTTCACGTCTCACACGTCAGCACTTACAGTCTTACACCTGTTCGCAGAGCCATCTCACTGCATGCAGCCCACCCAGCTTACAACAGCCAATGGTAGAAGCAATAGACAACTAAGCAATAAAACCCAATAGTTCGTGAGAAGTGCATGATGACGTACAGTGGTGACGAACTGGTCAACATCCCACCCACACCCACCAACCTACCCTACCTTATGTAATACGAACCAACCCCCACGGTACCTACTTATCACCCGCTGATACCGGGAACCTGTCTCTCTCACTCGCACGCAAGCCGGGTAATATCCGCATTCCGCTCACAAGTCCCATTTCCAGACCCAAATCGAAACCAAAGCCGAGTGCCCACAGCGGTAGCAGCCTCCCGCGAACCGCCCAGTCCGCTCTGCGGCTCCCCGTCCTATCCGCCTCACCTACCGTACCTAACGCACCTACCGTACACTCCTCCCTAGTCTAGTCGTTACTATCTAGCCCAAGACAAGCATGTACACCCGAACATGCCTATCAAGTATAATAAATACACAATTCGTATATCAGAAGACCGCCAAGCCAATAACGCGTCCCGAGAGCCTGGAACCTACGTACTTATTAATGATTAGTATTGCGGCACAGCCGGAGCAGGCGGAAGGAGAGACATGTGAATATAGCGGCGGGACGAGGCGGGACTAAAATGTAGGTAAGTATTCTCGGTAGTTTATGTAGCTGGCCGGCTGATCTCCTTCATGGATTCTCTCACTCTCTCTTTTCCTCACGCACTGTACTCGTACTTCTACGAATAATGTTCCTTTACGATGAGGTCTACCTACATGTACCTATCTACCCGGCCCCCCACACTCCCGTTTTCTTATACAACAAGTTGTACTTCGATAAGTCACCTAAACCACGCCTAGCTAGCTTGAATATTATATATAAATATAGATACCGCAATTTTAGCTCTAGTTAAGTTCAACCTACCCAAAGACGTAACACGGATGGATTAATATAAATCTATGAAACCAACACTCGGATACCTGTATTCTTAGGGTGCATGAGAACGCAGCCATTGAGAGGATAATGTTCTGGACCCTCGTCATAGTATCCTGGCCGAAAATCAAAGATTCTATTTCATACCTAAGAGAAACAAAATCAAGTTGCCCCGGGTTATAGAGACAACAGGTCGAGGCCTCCAAGGACGAACACAAAAGAAGATATGCTATCAATGCAATGCCCGCCGTCCTGTAGCTAGTCTCTGCTTCCTCTTTCACTTGACTGAGTTAACCTTCTATGCTACCCTCAACTATTGAACAACGTTGCTAAGCTTAAGACAATTGATCGGAACCCTCCTCCCTATCTAGGAATCTATGTCACCTCTTTTCCCCTGCCCGCACATCTATACTTGCACTTTCAATTAACACAAGTTAAATAAATACAATACTATAGATTCGCAGTGTTTATAACAGAATGGATTATACTACTTAGTAAGAGATAATATTGTCTTATAACATAGTAAAACTCTAATATATCCTTATTATTTTATAAACCTCCTATAAACACTACAGTTCGTTGTTCGCTTTCCTCCTTTGTTCAAGGCTAAGATCATATACTAATGAGCTACACAATCCATAACAACTATGCCTATAACCTCCAACTCCCTTAATGCCCTCGTTCCTTTCACCCTCTCAGTCCGCTCAGGCTCCTCACCAACTCAATTCCCTCAACCTATCCTTAACTCTCATGACTCCGCTCACTCAACGCCTCGCTCACTCAACACCTCGCTCACTCAACACCTCACTCATCCATAACCTCGCTGAATCATCAATCGCTCAATAATCATTCACCAAGTATTTACTGAATCCCTACTAAATTTCTAAGCCCCTCAAGCCTGAATCCGTCAATCCCAGAGGTTTTTAATCCCCGAGTCTAATCCCCAACCTACAACAAACTCTCATACTGACTCAGACCAACACCACCCGGCGGTTTCATCTGTTGTTGCTGTTGCTGTTGTGGTCTCTGCTGCTGCTGCTGCTGCTGCTGTCCGGGCACCGTCGGCGTCATCACACTCATCCCCATCCCCATCCCACTCATCCCCCTATTATTATTCATATTCATCCCACTCATACCCCCCATCCCACCAAAGCCCGACGAAGCCGAACTCGTCGAGGCCTGCCGCTGAAACCCGCCCGCCGGCGGCGGCGGTAACCTGAACCCAGAACCGCCCGATGGCGTTACACCAGCCGACGGAGGCGGAGCCAACGAGAAAGACGAAGTTTGCTGAGTCATAGTCGGTCTATTGATATTCATATTGGACATTCCCAAGTTCATCGAGTTCAGCGTCGGAGTCGCAGTAGAGGACGATCCCCACGGATTAGCCGCACCAGACCAATTAATCCCCGTCGAAGCACTTGGAGCGTTCTGTATCGAAGGCGTAGACGCAGCCACAGGCTGCAGCGGCTGCGAGAACTGCGTAGTCTGCGGACTGAGCGTGCCAAACGACGCCAGGTCCGGCGTCACGGTGCGGAAAGCGGGCTGTGGCTGTGTTTTGGGAGGATTGAACTGCGTGTTCGCCTGCGGCGGCGGCGTCGACCAAGAGAACTGCGCAGTGGGTGACTTTACTGTCGCAGAAGCAGCAGCAGCTGCTGATGTTGCTGCTGTAGGGGTACTGCTTGCCATCGTGTCCCAGCCGCCATCCATCGCACCGCTCGTCGTCTGCGCCGCTTTGCCCTTGACCAGACGCTCGAAGTCATCGGGCGTTGTCCCATTTGCCGCTGTATCGAAGGTAGTGCCCGTGACACCGCCAAAGCCCAAGAAGTCATCGTTGGCTGGCACTGCGGGCGACGTGGCGCCGTTGGTGACGGCCAGCTCTTGGAGCTTCTTGGTTTGCTCATCTTCGACGCGCCTTGACAGTGACTTGATGAGTTCCATGAAAGACTGGAATTGCTTGAGGTCGAGCAGAGGGCCGAGACTCATGTACCAGAGAATGGGCAGGATCTCCATGGCGGCGAAGTCGGCGTCCGCATTCTCGCCGACTACGCGCAGGACATCCAGGGAGGCCATCATGACGGCAGGTTCTTTGGTCTTGATGGCTTTGATGAGGGGGATGATCTTCTCCTGCATGGTGTACTTGTCGAGGGCGCTCGACGAGGATGTCTTCTTCTTCTTCTCCGGGGCCAGGCCATCGAGCCCGTCATCGCCGGAGCTGGATTGGTTGGAGCCGCCGCAGAGAATGACAAACGCACGGCAGCCGCGCACTTTGATCGCCAAGCTGTTTGTCTTGCTGAACACGGTGGCCACGACGGGAAAGAGCTCATTCTTGATGGTGCTAAAATCCAGAACAGGCAGTACATTCGGCAGACCTCTAAGTGCCGCATCGACGAGCGACGGCGTGGGAGACTCGATGGCGGTAAGAAGGATCGGGAGGACATCTATCAATGGATCAGTTACCAGCTTCGTAAAGCGTTATGAACAGGTTGTGTATGGTCAGGTTCAAAAAAATAAGAATAGGGGCAAAGAAAGCAAGAAAGACCGGTGTTGCAGGGCGCAGTGCACATACCATCTTTGAACTCCTTGCCCGAACTATTCTCGGCAATCAGAGTGGTGTTTTCCAGGATGACCATTAAGCCCGCATCTCGCGCCGTGTCCTTCTCCTGGGTTTGCTTGGCATTGTCGACAAAGATCTCCTTCAATCTCGGGCGCACCTGCTCCCCAAATGCACGTCGGGAGGAGGGCAGCAGGCTCATGATTTTGAAGACATTCTGTAGAATAAGCGACAAGAGCTCCTTGTCCTTCAGTTCCTCTAGCAAAGCGGGCAAGACCTTCTTTTCCATGACTGCTTTCGGGAAGGACGGGAGGACCTTGTTCAGACCCCTCATGAACGAGGCTTTCTCGCCTGGGGTCTTGGCCGGGAAGGCATCTAGGAAGCGGATGGTCGAGACGAATATGTTGTCGAAGTATTGACTCTCCTGGAACTCGCGGGCGCTCATGCGCTGGGCGGGCCGCCTTGTGATCAAGCGTGGCAAGACATAGTTGGCCAGATCCTTGGGCAGGGGGCGCTTCGATAAGAAGTCATTGCCGGCCGAAGGCACGGTCGAGGATGAGGTGAATATGCGTCGGTATGCTGATATGCTCCCGCTCGTTTCTATGGGGGAGCGGTGGGGTGAGTTGTAGAGGGCGATACACAGCAGTCCGATGGAGAACATGTCGGCCGAGGCGGTGAGGTTATTATCGAGAACGAAGTCGGGGGAGGTATAGTCTAAATTAATTTGTACATAGCGCGGTAGGCGGGTATCTAAATTCAAGACCTCGGAGAGGCTGATGGGCTGGACGGATGTAGGTTTCGTCGAGTTTTCGATCGGGCTACAAAACGCGAGGCCGCTGATCTTCCAGTCAGACTAGAAGCATCGTGTTAGCATCATAAGGCTGGTATAGACGGAAGACGGACAGGTGTAGACGTACCTTGGCGTTGATGAGAACGGCGTCCGGGGTGAGGTTGCCGTGGACGAGGCCGGCGTTCTCGTGGAGGAACTCGAGAGCCTTGCTCACCTGGAGCAGGCCCTTCTGGATCTCGAGCTCATCGATCTCGAGCTCGCGCCTCCGCCTGACGCCGTCTGAGTCCTCGGTGACAAAGCGGCTGGACCGGCCGCCTATGCCGCCAGCCCTCTCCTGGTCGTCCTTGTCCTGCAACAAGCTGGCGAGGGAGGCGGTGATGGGCTCGGTGACGAACTGCAAGCCGCCACCGCGGGTGTCCTCGACGGGCTCGACGAGCTCGAGGACGTTGGGGTGGCGCAGACGGGCCAGGGACGAGGCCTCCTTCTTCAGGCGCTCGACGACCTCCTCGGCGGCGCGCTTGAAGGCCTGGGCGCCGGAGCGGCTCAGGGAGGAGGCGTGGGCGTCGAGGGACTTGCGGTCGAAGACGAAGACGGAGTAGGGTTTCTGGGTAGACTTCTTCTTGGCATCGTAGATCTTCCAGGCGCCGGCGGTGGAGGAGACGGACTGCGACACAACGTAGTTCGAGTGGATGTTGGACGAGAAGCCCTTCAGCGAGGAGAACATGATGGGCGACGGGCTGCTGCTAATGTCTCTCGTGCTCGGCGGTAGTCAGTGTTGTCGCCCGTCATGTCGTGTGGGACGGTGATCGCCAGTGTTGTCGTCGTCGTGGGTCGCGACAGCTCGTGTGTGATGCTGCCTCGTTCATGCGCCGACCTGAAGGCTGACGGCGATGGGCGTGGCCGCTGTAGCCGGCGCAACCGCAGCCTGCAGACGGCTCGACTGGATGCGTGACTGATGCAATAAGCAGCGCTGCTTTGGTGGATCGCGGTATGTAGGGGAGGTCGGGAAGGCGGGGAGCTGAGCGGCGTAAAGTGAGATTCGAGATTTCGATGATGGATGGATGATGTTGCCTTAATTTACTTGAGGCGCTGACGAGTTGCGCCTGGGAATCAAGCTTGACACTGTCTACATCCATGGCGCGCACTGTATGTAAGTCCAGCAGGCAGTGTGAGACTTCACAGTGCGTGAATCAGGCACACTATGATGCCTATCGTCTTACATGTGACGGTGGCTTTACCTGAGGGAATCCCATTTCACGATGAGATAAAGACAGGATGAAGTCTCAAAGATATTATTAGATATATCGCTTTCATTAAAATCCCTGAGTTTTTCTTCCAACTGTGGAAGAGTTCAATTCTTCACATATCCATGTTGTATCCGACCATCATCACCCAGAAGAAGTGTGTAAGTGATACATTTGGTAGCGACGTAGTCCGATTTTCGACAAGAGCACTAAGACGCCACTCATCGAGCATCTCGCCAACGAGAAGGTCTGAGTTTTCCGTATGACTGCATCCATCATTGATCACACTCCTCCTCCACCTCGGTAAAGTCAGCTTGTGCGAATGTGCTGCCCCAGTGTCTCCTTACCTAGCACTCTTGCCACCACGAATGCGCCAGCACCTGATTGATGGTGAGTCTTGCGCTTGGATCTATGCTCGTCATTCCCGAGATGACCTCCATTCCCGCCTCACCTAAGCCCTGGCCCCAGGCCTGGAATCGCACGCCCGGTTGCCGACTCACCGTCCACGCAGCCTCCTCCGATGCCTTCTTGAGAAGACCATGCTTGCTTTCATCAACCAGCTCGAGCAGGTTCTCGGCCACAGGACCGAAATACATAAAGTGACGCGTCAGAATGGCTTCGGCCGGCGTCACACCGTGTTTCGCCAGGTTCGCCAGCTCTCGTTCACTCTCCAAGAGCAGGAAGTCCGCACCGCCAAGGGTATAAATGCACTAAATAGCGACACCAAGTTCAGCGGACAAGCACTTTTTCAAAACCGAGTGATGGATCGGTCCACTTACCACCAGCCCATACGAGAACATGTCAGACGCCTGTGTCATGCCGCTCCCCGTCTGTTGTTCCGGGCTCCGCCACATGTAATTGCCCAGCGCAATACCTGTGCGAAGTCGCATATCAGCTTCTCTCAGCTTGAAAGCGATGTCGAGATCGCCTAGTGTTGCGCCGGTGACTGTCTTGTTCCCGTTTTCATCGCAGGTCCAGTTGATAAAGATGTTGCTAGGCTTGATGTCTGTTAAGAGCCCAATTGGTAAAAATGTCTCCAAATTTGCGAGTGGTAGCGGGTGTAATTACCGAGATGGAGCCAGCCATTGGCGTGGAATTCTTGGATGGCCTCGCCCACGTAGCGCAACACTTTCTTCTTCTCCTCAGTAGAAATCTCGGAGTCGGTTCGCATCAGGTCGAGTAGGGTACACTTGAAATACGGATAGACGACAATGTGGTCCTCTGGGGCGAAATCAGTGGCGATCCGAAGCCGGCGGGAGCCGGCGAACTCATCTGCGAAACCCCGAGAAAGTTTATAAATATATTTTCCCTCATGCTTCAAAACAACAACAGACTCGTTTCTGCGGCTAAAATCGTGAGATGTGAAGAAGTGTTGAGCCGAGGATAGGGAAATCGGAACTGTCGTGGCTTTGAAGATGGTCGGATTGTTCTTTTGGTCTCTGTAAATCACTTCGCCTTGGAGGTACTGGCGACCGGATACACCTTGGACAGTGCATGCAGTTCTGATGCCTGTGTGGTACGCGTAGGCAAGCCCGCGGACGGGTCGCGCCAACAGTTTAAACATCGAAGAAGAAATACGTCGAGTGAGTTGACTGAATTGGAATTGAGAATGAAAATGCAATGGAAAAGAAATTAGAGTGGACGATGACTTAAGGTTGCGGCGGGAGACTACATGCTGCAGCGTGTCTGATCACTTATACATGAAGTACCTAACTTCAGATACATGTAGGTCTCAACCTTACATTCTGCAGTGCCAAGTTTGGGTCGTGGTTGCAACTTCAATGTCCAAGCAAAAACCGTTGGACTTGGTAGGTAGTGAATGTGAGTCATTCATGTTGATGGTAATGCAGTTGGTTGATTGCTTGCAGGCGCAGGTGGAGCAGCCTGAATCTGAACGAGACTCAAAGTGAGCAATGAGCCAATGGCCAGTGATATCGGCCATGTGACACAGCAAGGTCCAGATCTGTGTGCTTGGGGGTACAGTTCTACTACTCGCTAAAGATACCAGCACGGGGAAAGGTTTGCTCGCGAGTTATGCTGCCTGTTATCAGAAACACAGATGGCCAGGCAAACTTCGGCATATTTTGATCACTCAGTACGTACCTACTCACGATGTCCTCTACAGAAAATGATGTTAGACACAGGAAGTCAATTTAGGTTGCGATATATTGGAGCCGATAGGATGCGCCCAGAGGTTGCAGCTCTCTTTTCCTAGGTTGCCAGATATCCGGTTTCCTTCGGCAGTCATGACAGGCACTCCCGACTGTTGACTCATTGTTCTCAATCAATTGTTATCGCTGTTTCAGCTTAATCCCAAGTCGTCTATATCTTTTCAAACCTGAGGTACAAAGCATTGGCCTTCGGATGGCCAGTGTACATGTCGGTCTGCTCAATCCCTCGATCGTCCACGATGTGGCTCGTATAATTCGAGTATATTGCCGCAATAACGAGTTTCATATCTGCGCACAGGTAGTGCCAAATCCATTAGCGAAGAGTAGATGAGTACCTTCATGGCAGGGCAGGATCTCGGGATAAGGCAGAGGTTACAAACCATGCATGGCAAAGTTGGACCCAAGACACATCCTCCCCCCACTAGAAAACCCCCAGAACTGTCTGGCAGCAGCCTCTCGTTCACCATCTGACCCTTCAAGCCAGCGCGTATGATCCCATTTCTCAGGATTGGGGTAAGCTTTCTCATCTCGATGGACATTGTACACAGACGCAGACACCCTTGTGCCGCCCGGGACCTCATAGCCTTCTATGCGACACGACGGGTACGGGGCAACGCGCGGCTCCGGTCCGCCGGCGGGCGCATATCGTCTGACGGTCTCTGTTATCATGGCGTGGAGTTTCGGCAAGCTATGTAATTGTTTCGAGTCCGGCATCGGCATTTTCCCATTGGCATTTTCCATTAACACCATGTTGGGATGCAGAGCCAAAAGTTCGCTCCGCAATTCTTCTTGTAGTTGCAAGGACTGCGAGAGATGGTGAGAAAGATAGGTCAGCACAACACCTGTGGTCTCTTGCCCTGCCAGTATGTGGTCGAAGACTTCGGAGGCGACGGAGAGCTCGCGGTTGAGGATGGTGGTAGAGTACACGGGGGAACTCGTGCCGCGCAGCTTTGCCTCTTTCTCGTACCCTGCAAATAGCGTGCGCACGACGACGGGGTCGTCGGCCGGGTCTATCATCGTCTCGGGCCCATGTTCCCGAATGGCCCGGATTGTGGCATCGCTCAGCTCCCGGCACCACGCTTCGAGCTCCCCGTTCGCCGCATCTACCCATGCAGGTGTCAGGCGGACACCTACATAACTCCCCATCTTCGATAAAAAAGGGAGTTCCTGCGCAAAGAAACCGTAGCCCTTGCGCGTCATGTACAGCTTGAGCCAGTGCTCGCGATACGCCTTGTCCTTGATGAATTTCACGCTGCGAGATATGCCGAAGCAGTACGCGGAGATGAAATCCATCGCTGAGGCGCAGAAGAGGGAGTGCACGTCTATGCCGTGAGGATGTGGCGTCTTTGCCACCGACGCCTCGATCGTCGGCATAAGCCATTTGTTGAGAATGACGTCGGCCTGGCAAGCCTGTGCGTGAGAGCCGTTGATGTACGATTTGGAGTAGATGTTAGAAACCATCCGTTTCCTGAGGGAATGGGTCTTGGACTGCAGCGAGGAGAACGTGCAGGGTACTCTTGTTGGAAGACATCAGCATTAGCCCGCCTGCTTTGTTAAGGGTGACGAGTCGGTTGTAAGATGTTTATGAGGCGGCTTCAATTACCCGAAGTTGTTAAAGACAGAGTACCAAGCGTGCTTGTCAAACCCACCCTGGTAGATGGTCTTGACGGCTTCTGCACTGTTGAAGCTTATTTCGCGAGGGCCGACTCTCACGACAGGGCCGCATTTTCTATGCGCCGCTTGGAGTGTCCTATTTTCTCGACTGTAATATCGTGCAGACAGGATCCATGCATCTGAGATAGAGCATGACCAATGCGGAGTGGGAATCCGAGCTAAAGGTGAAAGGACAGCTGGATAGAGTAAGTAATGATACAGAAACCAGATCACCAGCAGCGAGATAAGGGGATAGTAGAGGTCGAGTAAGGTCACAGCCATAACGATAGGGCAGCGATGGGATAACGAGGGGTCAGTATTTCGCGGGAGCCAGTCGAGATAGAGAGGGGGAGGTCACAGAGCAACTGGAAAGTTCAAAGTCTATTACTAAGTAATCATCAAGGAGTTGGGTTAAAACATCTGTGGAAATGTTCTCGATATTCTAAATGAATGGCAACAATACTGTACGACCAGTCGCATAAGTTTCATTGATGGGTTTAACTCGTGAGAGAGGAACAAGACCAACCAACAGTAAGAAGCGGAAGATAAGAGCGCTGGCAATTTGGGGTCAAAAAGCAGAGACTCAGGGTAACGCCGTCAATATGGCACGTCATCAGGAACGGGAATCCTTTGGAAGTTAAGGCATTATAGATGAATGGTGTTGTTACGGCTTAATTCATAGAATACCTAGGTATGCCATGCTATGCATTTAAAGAGGAGCCGAGCTGTCCAGGCCAAGCCACTTCAATACATGGGCGAATACGTAATTTCTTGGCGAGCTATGACGCACATGTCCAAAGCTCGTGAGTTTGCTGACCCATGTTACATTTTGTAAAAAAAAATAAAAAAAATCCGTCTGGGGCATTATGACTGTCTTTGATTGACTCATCTGCAATAGACCTAGCATGAAAAGTTCCATAACGCCCCAATCAAGCTGCTCAAGGCTCCGAGGAAAGAGTTCAAACGGCGTTACGCGTGTCTTGCTTTCAGTGTGACCCTTTCTCGCAACCAGGACATTACGCGAAGCTGAAACCTTTCTTAAACGCTGATGTATACTTGCTCATCCCCAAGCTCATTATCATATCATATTACCTTGACTCCCGATTGCGCCTCTCATCCACTTCTTGTGTATATGTTCTGCACATAGTCCTATCTAATTAGAAGAAAGCCTAGCGCCCTGTGACACGCCCGAGATGTCGTCACCACGGGATATCGATGCCTCGAAGCTCGACACGCTCCCTACCGACATTCTTCTGATCATCCTGGGATACATGGACACGGCTCGAAGCATAGCACACCTCTCCGCCGCTTCCAAGGGCTTGCACCAGCTCGTCGCGTCCGAGGGATGGCGCATCTTCGTCAAAAGCCGCTTCAGTAGTCTCACGCTACCGCCGAGTGACCGTGACGAAGACTGGGCGGAGCTCGCATCTGTTCTGACAGCGCAGTCCCGAGACTGGGATAGACGCGCCTTCGTTTTCCATTCGCTCGCGCCACCGGAGACGCGGCGGCCCAACGGGCGCAGACGTCGTGAGGACCAGTCAATCCCTGGCAACATCATTGTGGATGCGCATCTGACGAGGAACGGGCGCTTCGATGAGGAGTTAGTGGTCTGGGGCGCTGGTGAAGATGTTATTGCCCGTATGAGGAAAAGCGACCGCAAGAAGGTCGTTACCGAAAGCTGGCAGTGGCATAAGGGCTCGGAATCCAGCTTTACCTCGGGGAAGGACGATACCACGGCGATATCCATCATCAAATCAGATTCCCTCGGCTGCGACGATGATATGAACGTTGTTGTGGGAAGGGCGAATGGCGACCTACGACTGCTCTCAGTAGGCGAGTCTAAACCCGGCCAAACGCTAACGCATTTTCAACCGTCGTCAACTTCACCCGTCGCCCAGAATGAGATACGGGCTGTTGATATCAGCAGTGAATCCGGTATAATGGCAGCAAGCAGCAGGGAAGGCGTCTTACTCTATCCTCTTCGGAATAATGAACAGACCCAAAACCCTTTAGAAAATGGCACTGAACCCTCGAACATTGAACCGACCGCCTCTTTTTCCCTCAGAGAAACACAGAAATCGCCCTACTTCGATTATGTTCGCTCGATGAAATACCTTAGCAAAGATAGCCTTGCTGTAGGCTTGAACAAAAGTCTCGACCCTCTCCGAGTGTTAGATATCACTCCAACTGGGTTGGAGGTTTCTTCGCCTGCGAAGTTCATGGGCGAAGATCACTACATAGGTTATAATGTCCGGACGGTAAGAGCATTACTCCCGGTAGACGTGAGCTCAGTCGCAAGTGGAGGTGGAAACGTCTTGCTCAGTTCCTGGGATGATGGCACAATCCGCCTTCAAGATCTCCGGTCGCCTTCGCCAGTGGACCGGATCTATCAGGACAACTTTGAAGTCGCTACCCCCATCAACGCGCTCATCTCCCACGGCCTGGAACGGTTCGTCGCGGGCAGCGCCTACTCGCACATGTTGAAGGTCTTCGACTTCCGCTGGACTAGAGGATATCACCACACCGATTCGCTGCCCTGCACAAGTACGAGCCCCTACCCAACTCCCAAGCCGCCAACTATCGTCAACGAACCGAAGCATCACGACAACCGACCCCTGTGCGACCACGTGTCTGACCAACTCTGCCGGTGGCACACCCTGTCGCGCCACGACTTCTACCGTCCCAACTGCAACATATACCTGCCGTTCCGCAACTACGCCAGCTCGCCCATATACTCCTTAGCCAAGCCCTCCGACATCTCCTCCACGCTGTACGCGGGTCTTTCCGGGCTGCTCGTGGAGTTTACGCTCAAGAGCGGCGTGCAATGTGCCTCACAGATGCCCAACGCCAACCCCTTGTATGTTCGACAGACTGGCAAAGTGGCGATCCTGGAGACGGGAGACGGCTCCGCTATCTCGGATCTCAGCAAATGCCAGCGCGTGCCGGAGATTCGGCGCCAGTCCTTCAGCGATACCGAGCACAACGGCATCTGGAAGAGAAAGCAGCATCGGCTGGACGAGGCCCTGCAGGATCCTCATGAATGGCAGGTTCGGGCGTTTTAATCACTGATGCTTTAGTAATATATGTTGTTTTATATTATTTATTTAAAATCAATTAAGCGTAGCCCTTGTGTAGCGCTGTGTTAAAAGTTTATCTAGATCTTATAACTTGATTTTAATAAGATTGTTCATTATTTATATAATACGCTATTCTAGCTGTCCTGGTAGAGGGGGTACCCCAGGAAGGGGCGTGAGATCGTAATCTGTATCTACCCCGGACGTTAGTGATTCAGTCGGGTGTCTCGTTTGGGTTATTTCCGGGTGTATCGAACGACGGCGAGAGGCTGGATCTCTGACCTGAGCACGCGAGAACACGGTCCCAAGCCCTTTCTGAAACCCGTCGGCTAGTATGGTGTCTTGATTGGATGTATCTCGTTGGCGACGTCCGCCGTTGTCCCGCCACTTCATTTCTGCGGGGATCCAGTGAGCTTCCGGTTCCATACTCAGAAGTGCCTCTGGAGTTGGTCGCGGTTCAATCTGGATCTGATCCTTTTGTTCCAACTTTGTGTTAAGGCGCTCAGGCTGATGGATGTTATCCTCAAATTGGGGCCTTGCGGTAGCAACGGTTGATGAGACCTGTAGTGATATTGGGATGTCTAAGGAAGTATGTAGCGGATCGGTATCGTACAGCCATGCGTCGACAGTATCATTCTGCGTCGTTCGGCTTTGGCTCGATAGCCCCTTGAGAGCTAATTTGAATTCATCAATATCACGACGCCGCATCTCTCTAGAGTAGGTATTGTCCCGCCACGGATGGTGATCGTCGCTGTTATTCCTCCGATTTTTCCAGGTGGTGTAGCGATTTTCCTTGTTAATAACGCCGGGGATGTTAGTGCTTGTAGGGCCGTCGAGACAATCAACGGACCGGAGCGACATAGTAGCCATCAACTCAGATATTGTAGGTGGATAAAAAGCAGATCCACTAGTTGAGACTTTTGTTTTAGTATCATCTGACGTATTAGAGTCGTCTGCTGTCTCATGTCCCTCCCCAACCTCTTGAACTGGAAGTGATATAAACGATAAGTCTTTAATATGTCGTGCAATGTGGTCCTCAAGGGTCTTCTTCATGTCCATTGGATTCCCCTTATCGCCGACGACGCTGATTTTTTCAGGAATTTCCTCACAAAGAGGACAGACATATTCGTCGCGGAGGGCAAACTGCTGTTTCTTCACCTCTAACGCCTTTAGTTGGGCCTCAGTCGGCGATTTCTTCCGGCCTGGATGCTCAGCTGCATCGCGCATGTGTGATCTCCAATCGGCCTCGTTATCAAACTCCGCCACGTGCGCATGTCCTAGATCACAAAACCATGTCGCGCAATGCACCCTGCGGGGCCAGTCGGTTCCATGAGCGGTGTTCATGTGCTGAGCCCAGTCCGACCGATGCACGAAGAACTGCGCGACACACTGAGTAAAAATACAGGCATAAGGCTGCAGATCGTTGTCAATGTGGCGCCTATAATCACATGATTAGTATATTGTCAGTCATTAGTGCATCGATGAATCATTGTTGCACCCGACAGCATAAGGGGGGGGGGGTCTCATACTCCCAGAAGTCGGCTCCTTCGCTGCCCCTGAGCTCAGCGGCTCGAAGCGGCTGTCGACAGTACGGGCAGGGCACGTGACGCTCACCTGCCTCGACCTTTGGCAATGGAGGATACCTTTGCTTTAAGGACTCATCTCGACGTGATGTGCCCTGACTCCGAATGGATAGCGTAGGCTTGCTGTGGTGGATGTATTTGACCACCAAGTGAGGGTTGAGTATCGAAGCCTGAGTAACCTCCGTGCCAGCTGCAGGACGTTTCGATAACGTGTTTTCTTCTCGTGGCATCAGCGGTGGCACGTATTGAAACCCTGCAGTGTTCGACATTTCCGCGGACTGATCCGGCCATTCACCCTCCAGGTCGGCAGATGTAGGGTGTCTACGTCTTGTCGCAAGTTTATTCGCGTGGTGACTCTTCTTTGACATCAGTTTCCGTCGAGCCGCGATTGTGAATCCGAGATGTTCTCTCAGACCTTTCCTCGCCTTTGGGAACTTCCATTTTACATATGCGATGGCAGTGATCTTGAACAGAACCTCCTCGTCGGTTTCGAGGTTGAGCAGGACCTCTTCTCCGAACTTCCTCGTGGAAGAAGCTTTTCGTATAGCGCTTGCTAAGAAATGGAGTCTGTCAAGCGCAGCGCTAATGCCTGACAACGACTGATCCCATCGGGATGGTTCCTCGGACGCGCTGATTCTTTCCACTGGATCATAAGCGTCAGTGTCTCTGTAAGGGAAGGGAAAATATACAAAGGTGATCAGCAGGTCATAAGACGTTTACACTCACACAGAAAAGCATGTCTCTCCACCATTTCAAGGAGCTCAATGATCATCTCTTTGATTTCCACATAGCCAACAAGCCGATCGTCGAGAGACGCACCGACAGGAGCGAGGGCACCAGTATATTCTACCCAGAACGAAAAGCTGTTCTTCAGGCCAGGTAGATCTTGTCGAACCGAACAATCGGGCTCATCAGTAGGTGATTGAATATCACCTTCAGCTTCCAGCAACCTCTCAAACGCGCTATAGCATTTATCCGATAAATCATACAGAGTTGTGTCTGTTATCTTTGGCACTGGGTTAGAAAGATCTGAATGCACTGAAGATGCTCGCTTATCCCTCTGGAATAGGGGATATGGCGTGTAATCATCGCGAGAGGATCGCCAGGATTTCAGGTGCGAAGTTATTGAGCCTGGAGTGGACGAAGGCGATCGAGACTTCGGATTAGGCTCCAGTTCCATTGGGCGGCGCCGCTTGTGCAGAGTGAGACCTTCCATACTGGCCTCTCCCCGTGTCAGCGAATAGTCAAGTCCTGAGCACTATAGGCGCATTGGATGGAAATTGATGGCTTCCGATTCTTGAGCAGTGCCTTCTATTGACGCATGCGGCTCCCTCCAACGGAGCCCAGTTCATAGTAAGTCCGACACTTGCTTGGAGGAAATAAGAGTAAGCTCTTGAAGCGATCCGCATGTAATGACCATCAATATATCGTGAAACAAGTGGGAGTTTACATCATGACACTTTAGGCTTGCCCTATCTGGTGGCAGTCACCTTGATCTGCTTGCTCAGATCTTCATGGTTAAACACCGGTTGTCGAGGTGAGGCTTACAGAGGGGCGCGTTGCAGCCGTAAGCCAGCTGGACATCCATACATGCCAGGGATAAGATCTTCGAAGCGGGGAAGCCCGTCATCTCCAGTGTCATTGCCTGAGGTATTACCAAGCTTACACACTCTTCAAGCAAAATCCTACTTTTGTTCACAAAGTAGACAGGAAGAGTTTAATGCAATTCCTCTCTTTCCGAGCTCGTCAACATCTAAACAGATAATGCATTGTATCATTATCAATGAACGCCGTGGTTCGTGCCAGACTCGACCTTTTGCGGGCCGTCCACCCCGTCATTTGCCCCCCTCCGCCCAGTAGCCGGCATTACTTAGACTTGCCTGATCAGAAGTCTCCGGTCATACAAGATGCAGATGCTCTACTGATGCGGGACAGCATAACCCTTCTTCGATCAGATATCAAGAGCCTACCCATCAAACTTCAGCATGCCGAGCTAAATCGCGTCGACCAGGACCAGAGTCGTCTGGTCGCTGCATTCGACGAGTTACTGCACATATTCGAGGCAACGTTAATGGATAATGCCAACCTATCCGAGGTTTGTCAGAATAGCGCCCATTCAGTCATTCCTATAACAATACATTGACATACGAGGACCCAGGTGCAGCAGGACGTTAAGCAATCGATCAACCCATTCCCCCGACTTGATATGCTTCGACAACTTGGTACGCAGGACACAATGTCCCTTATGCTTCCTCTCTCCCACGCCGTAACGAACCGCTGTCGCGACCACCTAAGAAGACTTGAGAACGTACTATTATCCGTGGTAGATGACGCGCCAAGCCGATGGAACATTGAAGTTGATTTGGAGGACTATACTGCGGCCGAGATTGAGGCGATCAACGATGCTCATCAGTTCTGCGCCGCATCCTCCACTCTTTTCGCGCAGTTGACGGCCTCCGTGGCATGCCAGGAAGAGCACTTGGCGCGATTACACCTATCTGGATTCCAAAGTGGGCTCATAGAGATGCTCTTGTGCAAGTGCAAGGAACATACTTGGAAGCCTGCGTTTTTCAATCTGTAAGTCTACACCTTAGTCAAGTGCGAGCTGTCACGGTATTCTAACTTGTTCAACTAGCGCCATGCTTTCGAGTGAGGATCTTATCTATAATTATCGCGTCTGCTCAAGCAGCACAGAGCCTGACCCTCCTAGTCGGAGTATCTCGTTCGGTCTATCCGCTGTCTGGGAAACCATTATGCAAAGCTGGGATAGCGCAAGTGACCAGCTACCCCGACTTAAAGACTTACTTCTAGGTGTAACCCCACAGCCCGAGCCAAGTCGCAGCAATTTTCTCCGACTTAAGAAGTTGGATAGGAAGCTTATCGGCGTGTTTCTCGCGTGGTCCTTGTTCATGCTGTATGGCAGTCCCTGGCTCCAGCAACAGTGGCAAGATGATGTATTTATCCTCCCGTATCCTTCGCCCAACAGTGGCATCGACAATCGGCGACCCCTTATCTCCTGTACTATTGGCGATGCACCGGGCAACGAGAGACAACCTCAAGCGGAAGATGTTGCCGCTCTCGGCGTCCTCATCCTAGAGCTAGAGGCCAACGCGCAGGTGCCCTGGACTGAAGATGATGAATCTTTCGAAACCGGCGAGAGATCCAACGTCGTTCGACTAGCGAGAATCCTAGACGACGAGGACTGGGTCGGAGAGCTCTCAGACGGGTATCGCCAAGTTGCCAAGTCGTGTCTAGAGTTCGAGGCTATCGTAGAGAGGTCAAGTCTCTCCGGATTTAAGCCGGACATGAAATCCCTGGCCATGCTGTACAAGTGTGTCGTTAACCCGCTGTTCCAACTACTCGTGTCCAATTTTGGCGCGGCAGCGCAAGCGTTCCAGAACATCCCTGCTCTTTCGGTCCCGAAAAGACAGAAGAAACGGAAATCTTCTCGGACCAAATTGCACCTTTTCGACGATATCGAGACAAGTGGTGATGATGTCAAAGTTCAATACGCTAAGGAGCTATTGGAAAACCTTGAGCCGTTTCTCAATGACATTCGATCATTACGTATGGGGCAACCTGGGTTTGCAGAGACGCTTTCGAACACACCGTCGCCGCCTCGCATCCGGGTCGCCATCCTTGACACAGGCGTTGACCCAACTGATAAGATGATTAAAGGTGCACTCCGTTCGTCTAGAATACGTGATTGCCGAGCTTTTGTGGGATCTAGACCGACCGATCACAGCGACGCATACAGTCACGGAACCCACGTAGCTCGCTTGATTCTGAAGATGGCGCCATCGGCTGAAATATTCATTGCGAAGATCTGTGAAGGGAAGCATCTTGATGGCGATCGCCTATCTTCTATTGCGAAGGTAAGTTAGCATTATGACTTTTCGAAACATCCTACCACCCACCGTCGAAGACCCCAAACGAGCTTTAAGTGCAGACTACTATAACCCATGCAAATGTCACATCCATCTCGGGTTTCCCGTTTTAACGACTAGCAGGCAATCGACTACGCAGTTACGGAATGGAACGTAGACATTATCTCCATGTCATTCGGGTACTACGACAAGAACGACGAGATCGATGCCGCCATAGACCGGGCGCTGAAGGCAGACAAGTTGCTTTTCGCTGCAGCTTCCAACGAGGGAGGTAACAGAGGGCGATCGCGGCCCGCGCGTGGCTCGGGTGTGATATGCGTGCACGCTTGCGACGGCAAAGGGAATAAAGGGGCGATGAATCCCAGCCCACTGAAAAAGGCTCTGAACTTCTCGGCCCTTGGCGTGGCTGTTGAGTCCAAGTGGCAGGGCAAAACAGTATATAAATCAGGCACATCCTTTGCAACCCCCGTGGCAGCTGGCATTGCCGCGAACGTGCTCGAGTTTGCCGGCAGCCGGGGTCGACTATCGCCCGGGAATATGAAACGACTGAAGAGGTTCGAGGGCATGTGCGCTGTTCTTGAAGACATGTGTACCGAGAGGGATGGATATGACTATCTCCAGCCTCAGAACCTGTTTGCTGATGGCAAGAGCCTCGATGAAGTCGGCAGGGACATTCAAGATGTTCTTGAGGGGCTATGAACGAAACATTAACACATGAAAGGCAGCCGGTGCCATCAGTGAGATATATAATGAACATAGATGTAATTAATAGATGGCATTGTACTCTACGAACAAGGTCTTAGGATGAGATAAATATATATTTATTGACTCTCAGCTCTTTTACTTTCCTCTTGTAGCGCTGCATAACTTATGAATGACTTTAGTTCAATTCAAGTTAATACCATTTGCTATCATTCTGATTAGACGGCTGTAGATCATCCTGGCTGCAATGTGCGTAAGCTCAGCCTCAAAATACTACCTCGATATCTGGAACCCCGCAGTGGACTTGAACTCCTCCCTAAGCCGCTATTTTCGCGCAGCTAGAATCCTCTATGCGAGATTGACGACTTTGTAACTTGGAAGAATCATGGCTAGCACGTCTCTCGTCCCCAAATACCACCGCGCCCCTAATTTCTCCATCAACCCTCCAGACGCAGGTGGTCTTCTCGAGCTCGGGTCTCTCATCATAGACATCGCCAACGCAGACGAGCCGCCAATCAACGAAGAATGCCGACTACCGATCCCTCACAACCAGCTCTTTTGCAGCCACCAGGAGGGGTTCGAAGCTACTCGCTCACGTCTGCGGTCCGGAGAATACGGAGTCGTGGCCAAGCTTATGGGTCTCGGGGGCGTTGGTGGTGAGGTGTCCGGGAAACATGGGAAAAGCGATATGGATGTATTGAGCGTCCGCAAGCTCGACACCATTTACTTCGCCCCTTCTCCGGAGTACCTGAGGGAAAGCATGGCTATGGGGGATGTGAAGGAATACATCGAAGGGACTGGCTATGAGCCTGTATACTGTGAGTGCTTCTTACTAGTCAGGTCATCGACTAAGTACAATACTCCGATAGTAGCACTTACTCCCAAAGATAGCTGCTCACAAATATTTATAGTGGTTACCGGGCTGAAGATAGCACGAGGTCCAAGAGCCAAAGCTGCCAAGTCCAAGGAAAGGGGGGCCGTCTTGGAAGTTGGCGTACACCCCCTTGTAGGCGTACCCTTTGAAGTTGGCCCGAAGGTCAGCATGGCGAGAGAGACGAGAGACGAGGTAGCTTTTCAAAGTTCCACAGATTTCATCGCAGGAATAAGAGTGCGCAAGCTGGTATATAAAAAGCATTGGCTACTTCGGAGACCCGGCGGGTTGACTTCAAACGAGTTCAATAAAGGGGCTACTATGGTCGATGATGAGTATGTAGGGAGGGCTGGGGACGGAGAAGAAGTTTTGGACCTGGGAGAGTCTGACATCCCAACATCGGAACATGAGCTTGACATTGTTGATGAACAAACAGTCGAGATAGGGTGGGTTTTGTAGATTTCGTAGAAACTTGTTCTTGGGCTAAATGTATCGGTGCAACGCTATGAATCTTGATACATTTCCACCTTGTAGTAAATCGATCGCTAAATTGAACAAGTTCTATAAGAGACTTTCATACCTAGTTAGTGCCTAGATGTTACATAAAGCCAATGTTCCAAATGAGAGTGGGCCTAAAATGATGCAAATTCGTCAAATATAAGGGTTGCCTCTTTTCCTAGGATCGGAAAAAGTAAGTATGATCTAAAAAGCTGTGGTTTAATAGGGATGATAGCTCAGGTATTTCGAATGTCTATTGTGTTCGCTTTCTCCAAATCAAAAAGAAACTCTTGGTTGTTGTTGTTGTTGTTATCTCTCAGCCTGTGGCTTCTGGGACTCCGTCGCTCCATTATCTGCGAGAGGTTTAATGCGCGTTATTTGAACATCTGTTTGCGAATAAAGATTCATCGTGTTCGCTCCATGAAATCGCTTCCCGCATCCCCAAGAGCCACATGTCTTCAGATCTCCTCTACAGACGAACATTTTCCTTGTGGCGTTTTTCGTGCCGTCGCCGATCTCCATTCCTGGCAAATGCTCTACTACAAACTGTACATACGAAGGGACGCTCGTCTGTATGAGTTATAAAGTGAGATTGTAAATTATTGCCACGGGTGAATCTTTTGTGGCATTGATGACACTTGAAAGTCGCAGGCGTTTTCGGGAGCTTTGGGCCCTTCGCAGGGGGCTCTGGGAAGTCGTTGCAGTCGAAAATTTGGTGGGCTTCCCGCATGTGCTTTGTGAGATCTCCTTCGCTTGTGCATCCTATAGTCGTGATCGGACATCCTTCAACTAAGCACGTGAAGGCGCGGTCGTGACGAGCAACGTGTTTGTCTCTGTCTTCGGGCTTACGAAATCCCCTAAAGAAGTGCTGGCAAAATTGCTTCGGACACTTGAAAGGCTCACAGCCGCAGTATTCTTCCAAAGCGTGTTGTGTTGATGGGGAAGAAACGTTGCTTGAGATTCGTTCTAGAGCTGATCGAAAGTTTCTCGTGATTGTTGGGAAATCGAGAGAGGGTGTGTCGTCTTCTGATATCCATGCGAGATTTGATTTACGCGTCCAAACTATGATCTGTGTAAGGGAATCATAGATATCAAGCACTTCCAACATTTTAAGGTTCTCTTGCATTTTTTGGGATACCGGATGCAGCTTGGTCGATTTCACGAAGTGAAGATCCAACATTACTTCGAGTTGTTCACCCATCTCGTGAACTTCACTCTCCTTCGAGTGGGGAAGCCAGGAGAGAAGATGGCGAGACCAATTGATCACCGCGTAGTCGTAGAATACGAACACTCCCGCTTCAACAGCCTCGTCCATTCGGGCTCCAATATTCGTTTGGTTGATGTCTGGAAAACAGAGGTACGCTAAGCTTAGATCGCAGAGCTCTCGATCTACATCAGGTTGTTTGACTAGCTCTTATCTCAGGAGGTACCTAAATAAAAAGGGCCCTTTAGTAAAACATTACAGCTTGTTAGTTGAAGGTTTGGACTCACTGTCTTAGTGTGGGATGAATCAGTTCCACGATATGATCCACATCAACGAACACTAAAGAAGCACAAAAGTCCTTCACGTTATCTATTAGCCGCAAGTTTTCATCGTTGATACTCTCTTTATGCAAGTCTATAGTTATTGCAGCTTGGATTTCTTGCCATCGTAAAGGTCTTTGAGCACATGCGATCCAAGACAGTAATCGCCTCGTCACCTGTTGTGATCTCTGGGGGGTTTTGTGTAGGACTCGGTTCAGAATACGTTCGTAACTAAAGGTCACAGTCAATTTTCGTGAAGAGTGTATGAGGATCTCGAAACCGATGTTTCTTACAGTTCATCGAGCTCAGTAGGAAAGGTCTCAGCCCCCCATTCAGCTAAAAGGTCGTTGCGTGAAGGCTGTTGGTAAAGTTCCTCAAGCGCACATCTTGCAAAAATGAACATTCCTGTACTCAATTTAGCCAAACGTAGGCAACATTCGGTATCTTCGATTACCTTGGGATTTGATTGTGACAGTTTCAGCAATGTTCAATTTGTCTCCAAACGTTCCAAACTTTTGTTCAATCTCAATTTGCCGAGCCGTAGCATATGCTTGAATATCGGGTCGATTATCTTGAAACGTAAAACTGATGGCGGGAATGTTGGACATATCTTTACGTCCAACACCGTCATCTTGACTGATGAATAAGCAGCGTATCTGGTCCATATCCGTTCGTGGAAGTGAGTCGATAACCTGGCAGAACCAGTCGCAGATGTCTTTGCGTTCATTTCGAGGACATTCGTCCAGACCGTCGATGATGATGTATCTCTTCCGTATTCCAAGGGCAACTTGAAGCAAGCGCTTTGCTGTGTCTGAGCTAGATAAGATAACCTCACCACTTTTTGTTGACATTTCGCCATACAGCAAGTCAATTAGTGTGTCGTGGTGGGTAACCAGCTGCGCGAGAAGCCCTCGCGCCACCGAAACGAAACTGTCTCTTGAATCGTTCCTGAAACAATAGAAAAATATCACAGAAATATCAGAAACTTTTCTTGCTTCCTCAATTACCACGGATGCAAGCACTGTTTTCCCTATTCGGCTAGTTAGAATTATACTCATGATTGTGGATGCCTTTGAGATGACCTACCCGCTCCCGGTGGCCCGTTCAACCAGATGAGGGGCGACAAGCAATACACTGGATCAAACCATTTTTGGAACCGGCCGTCTTCCACAAGCCACCTACCGGCAGCTGGGTTTCTAGACCTAGCTCTCACATGGCGTTCATGAATTGCCTCCGTATTAACGGGTGAAAGCCAACGCAACACGCTTTCTCGCCGGCTAGAAAGGCTTTGACGATGGATTTCCTGAATTTTGGCAGCATTAATTTGCTGTAAACTCTGGATCTCTTGATACTCAACTAAACTCGCCCTGCTTTCAATGAGCTGAAAGTGACGCTTGAAGTTGTTTTGGAGATCCATGATCTTCAATTCGAAGCCTTTCCATGTGGACGTGAATAGCTGCCTCCAAACTAAACAGATGTTAGCATATATCTTAGATACTTATCAATGGAGGGCGACCTTTCTGCTTGAAGAATCTGAATGCCTCTAGGTGAAATGCCAAAATATCTTTAAAGATGAGCACCAAGACGTCTTGCATATGTGGAGTGTTGGCGAAAAGTTCCTTGTACAGTGATAGCGATGGTACTTGCTCGCCTATCTGCTCATACATCTTCAACAGACTTGCGAAAGCAGCGGGCAGGGTCGAGGAAACCTGCCAAAGCTTAGATTAGATCTCTTTCAATCCAAAGGGGTTGATCAATCTTACCATGATGATGAATTTCATAGGACCCTGAACTATGCATCAACGATCTGACTCGATGAGAAGTTGGGATGATTTACCCACCCATATGAATGCCAATAGTGTCGATGCGTTGACAAAAGTATCAACTACTTTGCCATATTCCGTCATCATCTTCAAGAACGGCTCAATTCGTTTCAAATACATAAGTCGTCTACTCTTCTCTTGTTGTTGCTGGATGCCGGCTATTACTCTTTGAACATCGTCGAACTTGCTGAGCGAAAAATGCTGTAGTTCGTCTTTGCTGAGCCTAGCCTCGGTTTTGAAGTCTTCAACTGCTTGTCGCAATTGACTTTCGAATGGCACACTTGTCGTCATTGGTGGTGGTTTTGGTCCTTGCCGTTGAGAGGATTGAATTTGCTAGGGGGGCGTTTAGCTCGATGTTAACCTCTCGCCTGGAATGCGGATGCCGCTATTCCGAGATGCTCGAAGACTGGATAATATGTAATTAAGGGCTATTGCTCAGCCCCACGTAGCCCTGCTTCAAAAAGGCTCACTGGAACCCCACCATAGTGGTGGCAGTGATTGGGGCGCAGTCATATGCATGCATGCACGCACGAAGATGACACTCCAAGTGGCTGACATTCCTAGGTGCCTTAGTCCATTATGTAGATACCAAGCGTCCCTCACTTGTCAGGTCTCACATCGAACGCTAGTCAACAGATGACAGCAAGATCTCAAGCGATGCAAAGTTCAAATCGCCAGAAAAGACAACACAGCAGCGAGGTTGAGATTTCAAATCTCACAAGGAAGTCTAGGAGATTAGGAATGGCCTTGCCTGGTCTAGAACCGACCTATTGTGAAAACCCCGCATCCTATCCCAGCCTTGGGATCAGCTTAGAACAGACCGAAGCCCAATTTTCGGAAAGGGCGCCTTTAAGTACAGGAACTCAGGATGTCGCGATCGAACCTGGTATACAAAAAATCTGCTATGGAATGGTAAGACATCCTGAACAATGCATCAAGAATTTGCTAAGTAAAACGGCTCGATAGTTATACAACATTCCTGCTCGCCTGAAATGGATCCCAAAGGATTCTCAGGAAGCTTTCATATTCCGTCTACAAGGGCAAGGCGGCAATTTCATACCTCTAAGGCTGGTATTTCGTCAAACAGACGGAGTACTGGAAACCGAAGTTGGACAGGAGTTCGCCGTTATCGATTATCGTACACATAATAGTTTCGCAGCTCTTCGACTTCTGTCTGGTCTTGAATTCCATTGCATCGTCGAGGATGCAGAATGGAATGAAGCGACGAGAAGACTTGCAGTGGCGAAGCATAGGAGCAACAAAACGGATTTGATAAAGTTTCAAGTTGTCTTGACGGGACAAAAGGATGTGGGGACTAGCGTGGCAAAGATTCTTGCTACTGCAGAACTATATCTCCAGGATCCGATAGACGCCTGTTGGGGACCATATGAAAACCCGCAGTCTTTGTCCTTGCCGAATCAGCTCAGATTGGATAGTCTGGAACTAGAAAGTCTTTTCCCCAGAGAACTAACTGATGGTTTAGATCAATGGACTAATGAAGCCAACGCTGAAAGTATCACAGAGACTGTTATCGAAGATCCGGATTCCCTGCTTGAGATGATACCCGCCCATACCTACCTTTGTCAACCCCAAATAGATGCAAGCATAATCGTAAAGTTGCTTAGGTATGGAGAAAAGCATCGTGCTCTACGCCTCGCTGACCAGATACGATAGCCACCAGCAGACCGGTGTGGATTTCATCAACCGCAGGGAGCGAGAACCTGATCTCTATGAGCGGACCTTATGGGAAAGGAGTTACTTAGACAACGGTGATGAATAGTAGGATTTCAATTCTTTGAAAGAAGAGAGGAGTCTAACACTAGCTTAGTTTCCAACATATAATAACAGGGGCGAAAAGTCGATCGCCAACTGACTGTTTAGGTGGCATCATCGCTGATGAAATGGGGCTGGGGAAGACATTGACAATGCTGAGTTCAATAGTAGGGTCGATAAAGAAAGCAACCGAATTTTGTGGTGGAGGAGGAAACCGTGCAAAATCAACGATTGTTGTAGTGCCATCGGAGCGTGAGTTTTTTTGCTATTTATATATCGATACTGTTTCTGACGTTCGAAAAATCTAGTTTTGCTTAACACTTGGGCAAACGAAGTTAATAAGTATATATTTATCGCCGAGATAGATAGAGATTTCGTTGACACCTTTACAGGCACATATATCCTGGAACTGTTCGCCTGACTAAGTATCATGGACCCGCGAGGCATGAAGTGGAGAATATTCTTCCAAGCTACGACATCATCCTCACTACATTCGGCACCATCATGGCTGAACATAGAAAGCGAAAAGGACCTCTCTACAAAATTATGTGGTTCCGTCTAGTGCTAGATGAAGGTTAGTAGCTAGTGGCGCGGACACTGGCGTTTCCACTGAATCTTGCTGAATTTCGATAGCCCATATGATACGGAATCCGTCAAGCAAACAGTTCAAAGCTGTCAAGGAGATATCTTCACGATCTCGATGGTGCTTAACAGGAACGCCAATTCAGAATTCCCTCGATGATATGGCCTCCTTGGTTAGGTTTCTAAGGGTGCCGATATTAGAGGAAGGTGCTATTCTCAGGAGATATATGACTCGGTCTCAATCAAAAGATCCATCAGAGCAGCACCAAAACCTTCAACTCCTTCTGGGTTGCATATGTCTTCGAAGAAACAAGTCGGTTCTTCCGAATCTCGGCATCGTTTCTGAAGATCGGCGTCTGGAATTTACCCCACAGGAACGCGAACAATACCGTGGTATCGAACTCGCCTTCCGCAAGGTCATCACTCTTACCGGGGCCAGAAAAGGCTTGCAACCTACACACCATAAGATCATGGAGGCGCTGTTACAACTGCGAATGTTCTGCAACAATGGCCTAGAAACAGCACCCCGCACAGAAATGCTAGACTCCGCGTCATCAGACTTGAGACCTGACGAAGTTCTGAGTATATATCAACAATGCGGACAAGCCAGGTGTTGGTACTGCTCTTGCGATATCACGTCCATAAGTCAGGCTCTTGATTCAGATGTGGGTTATTTAACAACTTGTCAGAATTTTGTTTGCAATGCATGCATGTCGCAATATAGGGCAGAGTATCATGAATCCCAGGGTTCAACTTGTCCTATATGCAGAAGTCAGCACACTCATCGCGACCTTTCGCACGAAATACCCGACTGCAGCTTAGACCAACGACGTATTTCTCGGTATTCGTCGAAAGTCTCAGCTCTGGTGCAAGATGTCGAAGAGTATCATCTCCGAGATAAATGGTCAGTAATCAACTATCTTAATTGAAACTCATATTCTGAACAGGGAAACAGTGTTATTTTCGCCTTTTGGAAAAAGACCTTGGATATTGTACAGGCAGCACTTAACGACCAACACATCACTTGCTCGCGTATAGATGGCAACATGCTACCGCGAGAAAGAAGTAACGCGTTGATAGAATTCCAGAGCCGTAATGCTTTACGAGTTCTACTAATGACCTTCTCTACTGGGTCAGTCGGGTAAGTTTTTGATGAATATCAAGTTGATTGCTTTATCATTGTTAAATTTCATCTATGGAACAGACTCAATGGCCTGACTGTCGCAAATCGAGTGCACATTATCGAGCCTCAATGGAATCCAGCAGTAGAGAAACAGGCGATTGGGCGACTCCTTCGCCTTGACCAAGAGAAGCCAGTCACTGTGATTCGATATACAATGCAAAAATCAATTGAAGAGGTGAGTCATCAATCAACCTCAAGTTGAAGGGAATTGACATAAGTAGTTGGTACAATCCAGGCAATTTCGAAAGCTAGAGTTGGCGAAAGGAGGGTTTGCCGATGACAACCCAAGTTATGAAGAAATGATGCAATACTTGGAGCAACTCGGAGAAATCTTTCATTTCTCGTGTATTTAAAATAATAGTAATGCTTTATTCATCGCTTATTATATACTTTACGTTATAGAAAGTAACTAATTAGATCTATATTTTCATAAACCTTTGGAGAAGCTACTTCGCAGCTGTATACCCCACATTGTGGAAAGAACCAACCAGATCTATAGAAACATAGACCTTCATGGTTTTTTTTCTTCCAAAAGGCAGCGAAGCAGTCTCAGACAAGCTTATCTGCATACCCCGCATCAGAGAAAGTAACCAACCAGATCTACGAAAACATAGACCTTCATGGTTTTTTCCAAACAGAATAGAAGCTATGCTGTGCTGCGCCTTGCGCATATAGCAGTTGTGGGTGGGTTGCCTCATAGATTGATTGATCGCATTCAGTGCTGCATTGTTAGGGTATGTCGGTCAAGTGGGATGACTAACTTGCGGTGACCAAAAATGCTGCCTCTGCGATGCAGTTTTCATATTGTTGTCATCAGGTCTATACTAGTTTAGATTTCCCTCGAGAGGGATCTCGCTTCAATCCTTCACTCGCGATGTCCTTGTGAACATCATCTTGGCTATGATGTCATTCTCAGGTCTTATTGTGTATAAATATAAGTCTCCACTTGCTTCTTTCATTGAAAGCCAATCGTCACTTCATTGTTGGTATCATCTGCGTAAACACGACCTCATGCATATAACAATAAATAATAATAAAACTGTGCGTAGTAGCTGTTATGTCTTGTTGATACTATATGGTTCCAACATGAACCATCGCATGGCCAACCTGTTGGTTGAAGATCGGGATCTCGTGCCAGCCAGTGTATAAATTTCCAATGTATTAGTTTCCTCTCTATGAGATGGGAGTCTGGGTAAGCTGGCAAGCACTACCCAAAACTCTCGATGTTATTTCATTCTGCCGCATCGCTTCCTCCTAGCTGTCAAGAGTAGTCTATTCATTACATCATCATACCAATTTGAAGCATTCATTAAGCGATTTTCTACATCAATTCCAAGCCACTGCGAGCTTGTCTCCCTCCTTGGACTTTGTCTCTGCCCCTCCCGTCTAGTCGTTGCCGGGGGTCCTGCCATCATGTCCTCTACGGCGATTCATTCCGCCGCCGACAGATTAAAGCCGGCCACCGCACTCCACTACTTCTACCGCCAGCTCACAGTCAGACCGGCCCCTGTCAAGGATGTCAGCCTGCAAGGCAAGACGGCCATCGTCACCGGTGCCAACTGTGGGCTCGGACTCGCAACAAGTCGCCAGCTGCTTCAGCTCGGCCTGAGCCGACTCATCCTCGCTGTTCGCGATGAGGGAAAGGGCCAAACCGCTGCAGCGCAGCTGACGTCAGACTTGAATATCGACCCCGACACAGTTCAGGTATGGAGTCTAGATCTATCATCCTATGACTCCATAACCGCCTTCACAAACCGTGTAAGGAGCGATCTCGATCGCGTGGACATGGTAGTTCTGAATGCAGGCATGTGGTCTCCCCTAGAACGCACCTTCAACAAAGAGACAGGCCACGATGAAGACATTCAGGTCAACTACCTATCCAACGCCCTGCTCCTTATTCTCCTGCTACCCATTGTGAAGGCCAAGAGAGTGAATCAGCCGCAACCCACGCGCATAACCCTATTGTCATCCGAGGTAGCTGCCTTCACCAACTTCAAGGAGCGAAACAACGTCCCTCTCCTAACCAGCCTTGATGCACCTGGCAAGGTCGATCCTGCCGATCGGATGTTTGTTTCCAAGTTATTTTGCCAATTCTTCATCACCAAGCTATGCGAAGTGGTGCCGCCATCAGTGGCCCTGATCAACTGCGTCTCGCCCGGTGCCGTCCATAGCACGGAGTTCAACCGCGATATTGGAAAAACTTTCTCAGGTGCCATGACCAAGAGGATTCAGAGATGTGTCGCTAATAGCCCGGAAGTCGGGGCTCACATGATCACCGATGCTGTTGTGAATCATGGCGAGGAGACCCATGGCCAGTTCCTATCTTTTCAGATGATGATACAGTAAGTGCACTCCACCCCCACCAGCACCGCGGTTGCAATTATGAAAGTGAAATTGATGATGCTCTGACGCAGGATGGCATCTATCATTTACACCGAGGAAGGAAGGACAATCAAGGAGCAGCTCTGGAAAGAAACAATGGCCGAGTTCTCGACTTGGGACGCCGAGAAGCTCTTGCAGGATGTTGCGCATTGATCCATTGAAGCGCTATATGGACGTAGCGTATCTGATTATCCATAACAGCAAGCTTGTCCGTGTAAATTGATCCGTCGTGGAAAACTGAAGTCACTCCCAGTCCAATTGAATCGCTCCCTTGGCAAGTGCAGTTACCTTGCCGTGTGAAAGATGACTTTTATGGGAATAACTGCATGTGCTAGACTAACAGTTTGCTCAGGCGCAATAGTAATTATCAAGCATTCTTTCCTTGTCCCAGTTGGGACGCGAAGATAGGGAAAGTCCAGTGGTTGTCGGTGAGGTTGTGGATGCCCTGGTCAGGGGCGCGACAGCCTACAAGCAGTAAGTCAGAATCGGAAGCCGAACGGGTTGTGCATGCCTCGCAGTCGACTTCGTCTCAAATCCGTGGCCAGAAGGGGCCGTTCTGTAAGAAGGTGTGGAAGGAGGAGAGGCGCAGAGCCAGTGCTTGAGGATGCTGTGAGGTAGTCGCGAAGGGTACAGGTGCATTGTTTATAGTCGAGCAATCCAAGCAGTGTTCAATCTTCTCCAACACAACATCAACATCAACATCAACATCAACATCAACATCAACATCAACATCAACATCAACATCAACATCAACATCAACATCAACATCAACATCAACATCAACATCAACATCAACATCAACATCCCCATTCCCATTCTCACATTCTCTCCGTTTCTTCAACAAGTGGGCTTGATACTCCAGAGCTATCTCACGGCGGTCTTCTCTTTGTAGCGGCAGCAGCCTACATCGACATCGTGTTTCAGCGTTGCTCCGACGCAATCGAGCACCCATGCCATTCCGCCTACAGTCATTCTGCTCTGGCAATCAATCACGACAACTCATCCCATGATTTCGAGGTATTCTATTCTCCATCAACAGACAGTATGACAACCCCGTTTACTGACATCCCTATCTCAGGCTGAATAAACGCTGCTCAATCGAGTTCGGTGCTACCGACAGAGATGCGGAATTCGACAGTTGTTCCATCCACACCAAGCAGACCCAGACGTCACACAAGGCAGTATTGGAGGCAAGGGATGTTGTGGTCCTGTGTCCCTTGGCCCAGCTCCAACGACTGGCTTGCAGCTCCTGACACAGGCCTACAAAGGGAGCGAGCAATGCGGCTGTGCCTGAGTCCTATGTGCATTATAAGAAAGAGCTTGAGAGCACAAAGTTCCGTCTCAACTCATCACCTCATGTTACCTTTCCCTCATTCGACTCATCTTTCTCCCTGCTATCACTCAGCAAACCTTGTTGCAAGCCATTTACCGGAAGAGGACTGCAGCGCCATCACCCCGACACCACCGAAGGACAGATCGTCATCAAGTCAGGAACTTGAACACTAGCAGCCACCTACACACATTCAGAACCGTGGCAAGCCCCGTTCCTTACCGCTCTGCATACGACTAGGATCTACACTACAAATGTCTTCACTCCACCTCAACAGGCTCGTGGATAGGTCCTGCGACTGCGTCTGGTTTCCCAATCTCACGTATGGCCAGAACGTCGGGATCAACTTCGCCATCTCAATCGGCGCCATCCTCTTCATCATTGCCGTCTTTTGCTTATTCCATTGCTGTCGCAGGTCTCGGCGTTGAAGGCAAGCTGCAGTTGGTCTCGCACTCAATCAGCACTGGTCGATGTCAAGTTTGGCCTGCAGTCTTCAAAGTATGGCTACAACACCACCTGGCTCCTCTCCCCCTCGACGCAAGCCTCCTCCGTGGTTTGCTGCAGACAAGAGCAGTGCATGTTCATATCAGTCTGTTCTTCCCACACTTCGATCCTGACGCCACACTTCGGCTTTATACCATGCCATAAGTATGAAACGTGCCAAGATGGAACAAAAGCGATTGCAGTCTTTCGCCTTTGGTCCTCAATTTTCCAACAGCACTTCCGACAAACCGAGCGAGATGGTCTTGGGCTATGCATGGACCCGACTGGTGTCTATCCGTTATTCATCAATCATTTATCAACTCATCAATTATTTATCGGTTATTCATCAACTATTCATCAACAATTTATCCGGGCGGCAGCTGGTACGACCCCCCTTTTCGACTTTCCTTGTATCCTTGCTAACTGGATTTCATTAGCTCTAGTCACTCTGGAGCCTCGGGACAAGGCGGCGACCAGAACCTCGAGATCATTCCATCCTTATCACATATTATTTCGGAACGTTTATTCTTTTCAAACGTCATCCTTATGATATTACTAGCCCATATCAATTCAACATCCCTATAGTTATTCTATTCCACTATTCATAAGGGACCATATTTATTACTAAATTCAAATTTATCAATATTCTTTTTGACGAAACCGATCCCAACACCACAGCAAATTCTTTTTTTGGTCAAAAGAAAAAAAGAACCAACCACGATGGTCCGAAAGATTTTCGCGAAGAAGTTTATCGGCATCGTCTGGCGGGGAAGCCAGCGAATCGTAGTAAGCTATGCTACGAAGACAGATGTCTGGAATCGGGTGGTTTTCACCCGGGAAGCGGGGGCCGAGTTCCTCCGGGCAGTCAAGGAGAAGCCGTTCTTTGATAAGAACGTGGTGGAGGTCACACTTGCGTAAGTTGATTCCATTTCCTTGAAGGGAGGGAGAAGGCTTTATGGAAATAATTACTAACTTTGTTTCTGTTAGCGAGGATGTGGACTATGGGGTAGCGAGACACTGGAGAACAAGGTGGATAAAACTGTATAACCTATTCATAACCTATATATAACATATGTATATACCTAGTATCGGGCGAGCCTTAAGAATCACAGAGCTATGTAGACGAGGTATGAATGAATGAGTTGCATTTGAGTTACATGTATTTTTCTCGTCGGGGTGATGTGTCATGTGCCGTATTATCACGTTGAGCCCTGTTGCGCAAAAGGTTTAGGTATATAAGTACTTACATCGTTGAGCGTAGTCGCTCGTTAGCAAGAAGAATTGAATTTTTCCAAACACAGAACGTGAAAAAAAGCCCTCGTACTCCTTGGATCATCTCCATTATTGCCTCTGAAGTCGTGATGCAATAATCATCCAGGGTGCCAGGAGGCTCAGGGGTCAGGCTTTAAGTGCTTATTAATACCTGCTAGATGCGACTCAGCCGCCCGATCCAGCACATCTCGTGCCTGGTTCCTGCGTCTATTTTCTATGTCAGCTACTCCGGCACCGCATCAATTGCTGACAGTCAGCCAGTCAGTCAGTCATGATGGCAAAGCCGACAGTAGGTAGTTGCGGAATGCTTCCGTGGCCTGTCAACGTCGGCAATGCAACCAATTGACAAGGGTGAGCCAGCCACAGCATGTACATGAAGCCCCAACCAGAAGCGGTGGCGCTGTGGCGTCTCCCCCATGTTCCTGACAGAAAGCCCGTCTCTGATTGGCTACCAAGAGCCAGGTATGAACTTAAGCCGAGGAGCGGCGTGCCACCGAAGCCTTCTTGCGCTCCGAGATCGCAGTCCACTCACACCGCAGCCAAGTCCCCCCGAGCAAGAGAAAGGAAAGGTGGAAGCAGGAGGACCCTTAATAAGGAAGGGACTGAAGGACCAAAAGGCCAAGCATTTGCATTGCTTTCGCCGTCTGTCTGGGGAATTTTGAGCTTCTGTCTACCTCGGCCGAGACTTTCACTTGCAGTCGGGTTGCTCACACAACATACTTAGTCTGTGAAGCACCAAAGTCGTGCGACTCAATTGACGAATGAATTGGTCGCTGTACACAAAAAACAAGAAAAAAACAGCAGACCATAGGTAGAGAGACCTACCGACTCCTTTCCGGATCCGAAGCGCGGTGTAACTAAGTCTCACGCGACACCTCCGTCTCCGACCCCCGACTTTCCGAGCCCAATTGGCCCAACAGAAACACCACTTCTCTCCCCTCTCCCCTCTACAACACCAACACATCAACCTCATATTCCACAATTCACAAAAACCATGCTTCGCCCTATACTACCTCGGTGCGGGCGGGCTCTGCGAGCCTCTGCCTCTGCCCCCGCCACCGCCATCGCCAAGCGATCATCGAGATGGTACAGCATACAACCGACGGCGTCGACAGCCAAGCCGCTCGACATCGACGCCACGAAGCTCGAGATCCAGGAGACGACCAAGCCCAAGGACCTGCACGACCCCAGCACCTTGATATTCGGCCGCAACTTCACAGACCACATGCTCACCATAGAATGGACACAAACCACCGGCTGGCTCGCGCCCCGCATCCAGCCCTACCAGAACCTCTCCCTCGACCCCGCCACCTGCGTCTTCCACTACGGCTTCGAGTGTTTCGAAGGCATGAAAGCGTACCGCGACGCCGGCGGGCGTGTACGGCTCTTCCGGCCCGACAAGAACATGTCGCGCTTCAACAAATCCGCCGCGCGAATCGCTTTGCCCACATTCTCATCCACGGCGCTCACCGACCTAATCGCGCGCTACGCCTCTCTAGAGCAGCGGTTCATTCCGAAAGAACGCGGGTATTCTCTGTACTTACGCCCAACTCTAATCGGCACGCAAGCAACCCTCGGCGTCGGCCCGCCGGGGTCCGCGCTTTTATTCGTAATCGCATCCCCTGTCGGGCCCTACTACCCCACCGGCTTCAAAGCCATCGCCTTGGAAGCAACCGACTACGCCGTGCGCGCGTGGCCAGGCGGCGTCGGCGACAAGAAGCTCGGCGCGAACTACGCCCCCTGCGTACTGCCGCAGCTCGAGGCCGCGTCGCGCGGCTTCCAGCAGAACCTGTGGCTTTTCGGCCCCGAGCAATACGTGACCGAAGTCGGGACGATGAACCTCTTCGTAGCACTCCGCGACGCGCAATCCGGACAAAAGGAACTCGTCACTGCCCCGCTCGACGGCACGATTCTCGAAGGCGTGACGCGGGATTCTATTTTGGCGCTAGCGAGAGAGAAGCTGGCGCCTGAAGGCTGGAAGATTTCCGAGCGCAAGATCACGATGCAGGACCTTGCTGAGGCGAGTTCCGAGGGGAGACTTTTGGAAGTTTTCGGCGCGGGCACGGCTGCGATTGTGAGCCCCGTGCGCACCATTAGTTGGAGGGGAAAACCGGTTGATTGTGGGCTGAAGGAGCATGAGGAGAGCGGCGAGGTGGCGGCGCTGATGAAGAAGTGGATTGAGGCCAGGCAGTATGGCGATGAGGAGCATGAGTGGAGCTATGTTTGCTAGGTGAGGTAGGTGGAGGATTTATCTTTTCAGGTCTTATCTTGTGGATAATGGGGGGAGAGATCTGGACTGGGAGAAAGATGGGGGTTAGGATAGGATCAGAGTTGGATGAATATCGGGGGGTTGTAATGGGAACATGTTGGGCAGAATGGGGGGCGCGAGGTCTGATTCAGTGGTAGTGGCAGGGGAAGATGGGAAAAACAACGAGAGAGAGCGCGAGAAAGAGAGAGAGGATGTGTGTCCAAGATAGCCAAATTCTCTTGGGTTAGCATGACACAGCGTAGCATCGCACAGCGTAGCAACGGCGTAGCATAGCATCATGGATTGCGCTGCATTTTATACCACAACCATCACCACCACCACCACCACCTACTACACCATCAGGTCTCCTACACTTACACTTACACTTACACTTACACTTACGGCTACACGCACCATCTCATGTTCAGTAGCTTATGGCTTTATTTCGTGATATGACATAATGACACGATGAGGTAATGATATAAGTGTTTGTATTTGTAAAGGCACAGATTGGGAATAATTAGACTACAGTGATCTAGATGCCGATGCCGATGCTGATGCAGAGACCATGATTCATTCATCTTTCTCGCCCTAGGGCACTCACTTACTCACTCACTTACTGAGGTCATCACCAACTGCGCGCCCGGCTACGTAGGTAGGTAATAGAGAAACAGCTCGTCGACATAATGATTTACTTTATTCATCTTATTTATTCAGGGCCCATCCATCCATCCATCAATCTACCCAATCTATCCCATCTACCAGAACCATACTTTCCTTATACGTCCCACCACAATCAAACATAACACCATCACACACACAAAACAACACAACAACACAACCACAACTCAACCTTCCTCTATACCATCATCCATAACATCAAACCCCAAGCCAGCAAAGCAAAAACCACGGGGAAAAAACAAGAAACAACAACCATTTACCCACAACACATCAAAAGCGACCCTAATTTTCTATACACATTTTGTTTATATTGTATTGTATGGTACTATATTTGTATGCACGCACACGCCATGACGATTTACCATGCCATGTGCTGTTCTATAAACAGACGAACAGACAGACAACCAGAGATAGAAAGAAAGAGAGGCAGAAACTTGAAAAAGAAATTCCATATCACACCACACCACAATGCTACCTACTTACCTACCCACCATGCCAACCTACTGCCAACCTGCCATGCTTCCTAGATCACTTGTTCCCGCAACTTGTGCACTTGTCCATTGATTCGACCCCCCCTTCCACGCAATCATGTATTTTTTTTCAACCATCTAGCCCGAGGTCGTGTTCCAAACGACATGAACAGATCGCAGAGTGGAAGTATGTCGGTCCCATCTATCCATTTGTCGAAATACATCTAGCTGGCGGGCAGGCTAGACGTCGTCGATTGATTCGATTCGGTAACAGGTAGACCTCAGACGAGCAGAAGCATCGATGAACAAACAGCGCAAGGCGAGAGGAACAGACGATAGCGGTATTCAGCTCTCCTAGAGCCAAAACAGCGGAACACGCCGTCCACTCTCAAGGACATGAATTTGGTCCTCAATCGATCCAGGAAGCCGGAGGTCAGGTCAGGTCATGGCGATAGTTGATAGATAGGTGGTTGCAACCGCAAACCGCAAACCGCAACCACAACCGCGCAAAAAGCAAAGCAAAGAGAAACCCAATGTTTTTTGTCTTCTTCTTTTCTTTTTCCATCCTTTACTTCTTCTTGTGATCCGGATCCTCGAGGATACCCTCGGCTTCTAACCTCCTGCGCGCCTCCTCGAGGGCCCAAGTTTGTATGCTGCGAGTAGAGAGAGTCAAGTCAGCAAAGGATTCAAGCAGAATGCAACAGGCAATAATCGTGGAATGTCCAACTTCATCACCGTCCCCTTGCTCCCCCTCTTCCCTCCCTCCTCTTATTCTCCCTATCTCCCCATCCCCCCTCAACCCCTCAACCCCTCCCCATAGATCATCCCACAGCAGGGATAACAAACAGGGTATCCAAACATACCACCCGCAAACACAAAACCAGCAAAACACCAACCCCCCAACCCCCCAAAGCAAAGCAAAACGAGGAAAAAAGAGAAAAAAAAACCTACGAAGTATCCGGCTTAAACCCATACGCCACGCCAGCCAGCACAAGACTCCCACAGAACCCATAGAAGAACGGGTTCTCCCAGCCCTCCTTCTGGTATTTCTCGCCGGGCTTGACGCCGAACAACCAGCCCGTGGGCGGGTCGTACTGCGGGCCATGCGATGCTGAGGTGCGTGCGCTGGCCGTGAACTGTCTCATGCTCTGTCTTGTTGTTGTAGATACCGTGGTGGTGGTGAGGGCGCGCACGGCGTTGGTGGAGCGGATGGCGGACATTTTCGCTTTCAGTGTGTTTGGATTTTGGGTTGTTTGTTGGTTGGTATTTCCTTCCTTTCTGTCTGGATGTTCCTTTCCCTCCTTCTGTACCGGAACGGACTGTGTTGTCGTCGGATGGGCGAGCGGGCGAGTGAGTGCGACTCGTAATTTCTACTGTCCGTCCCTCGTACCGTGTCGTAGGCGGGGGATGTGTGTGTGTGTGTGTGGCGGGCGAGATTGCAAGGCGCTCGCTCGAAGTGTCGGTTTGTTTAATCGCAATCAATCAACCACTGATGGCAGTGAGGTCAATGGCGTGAGGTGCCGTGCGGTTGTAGTGCAGAGTGGAGATTGGTTGGTTGGTTGGCCTTGCCTCGGGTGGACGGGTGTCGAGTCGAGCTTGTCTTGTCCTGCTTGTCCTGTCCTGTCTTGTATCTCTCTCTCTCAACGTTTCCCAATTGACGAATTGAGCAGTTTGGAGAGCAGCAGGGTAGTCCAGCCAGTCAGCTGCGGTAAGGTTGGCTGGTTGAGGTGAGTGGTGAGTGGTGGTGGTGGTGATAGGTAAGGTAACCTTGGAAGTGAGTGAGGAGTGTGACTGGATTGACTGGACTGGAGTGGCTTGACTCGGCTTGGCTTGGCTGGGCTGACTAAGTCGGCGCCTTATGTAGGTAAGGTGAGGTATGGTGTAGGCGAATTGGGTGGTTGCTTGCTTTCCCCGTTGCCCGCACCGCAGTTGGTCCAAGCTTTTGCGGGCGCTGCTAAGTACACAAGTACCTTATCTAATCAGAAGTTGGAAGTGAAAGTGGACATCCCAGCAGCACGTGACCTGCTCGTCGCCCGCCCGTACAAAATTCTGCATCCATTTCCACTACAGTTGCTCCTGTTCCATCCATATTGATAACAATACAGACACTCTTCATTGAAGTTCGTGTCTGTCTGTCCGCACTCTCTGCCACAAGCAAATCTGGGAATTCATCCCAATGCCGAGAGCTACTTGAAGCAGCTTTCACTATCTGCATCAGTAGGTAGGTACTATGCCATAACAACATCGCGATCCCGCAATAAAGGTATGTCAATTTCCAACTTTCCATCTCCCGTCTCCCACATCACATAAAAACAACAACACTACCATCCCCAATCCCAAAATCCTCAATGGAGATAGAGCGGGGAAAGAGAGGAAGAAACGAAATTCAAATGATGACTACCTACTTCTAAGAACAGCCAACTGAAATTTCATGTTGACACCAAACCAATCAATCAAGCTCAACAGTCTGATTCCTTTCTTCCTCTCCCATCCCATCACTCCTACCCAATACCAACATACACATCACCACCACACCACAGTCTGGAGACTAATAATCCAGTCTAGGTTACACACACGCCTAGTCATCTAGCTTGTTGCGCGCATGATGCATGATGCACGTTGGGCAATTGATATGAACATCATCTCGTAGAGTAGCTAACTACACGGGAACATTGCTGGGAGGGCTCGGGGGGCATCGTAAGACCGTCCTACCTCCAAAAGATACCGTAGTCGGGTCATCTTGGGATAGGCCCTCGTTCGTCACATACATTTCTGTTAGATATAATAGGTAGACACCCAAAATTGATGGAAATATCAACCAATTAAGTCTCGACCTATCTCCGTACCCATTGTAATCGTAACATGCACCCAGATACTCTCAACCTCTGTATCTCCCCCGAGACGTGGTGAATTTGATGTGTATCTCCTCTGGGATGTGATGGATGTGATATACAACATGTCAGAAACAGTTTTGTCATTCATCTAACAACGCTACCTATCTGTCTGTCGTTTTGTATGCATGCGTTCAGTCATGCATACTGCGCTAGGTATAACCGCCCACCACCTGCCTAGGCACCTACGGGTGCATGTAGTTCGTCCGCATTTCGTCCCCCTTTGACAAATAAAAAAAAGTTTGTTTGAGTATCTCAAGCTGATGGCCAAGTCAAGCAAGCAAGCAAGCCGCATGGATGCCATGATATTCCACCTCGCATCTTATGTCCAACCCAGATACCACCATACCATGTATGCCTTCATATTTAAAAACGCCCGTCAGACCACGAGATGCAGGCGGTCGGTTTTGGTCGAGGCTTTGCTAGTCCTTGGGTCCGCCTGGTCCCGCATCACGTGTTCAAACATTCGTCTTTCCTGGTTGAGATTGCTCGCGTTGATGTTGGTGTACTCTCCATAGTGTTTGGACACTATTAGAACCAAGGTGCTGATAAGTCCCATGGTGCAGCAACACCCGGGGTGATAATTCTTGACTTATGAGCCCGGCTCACTGCCATTAGATGGCTTCAGTGCTGTCCTTGCGATTTGCGTCGCCGTGATTTCATGATCCCACGAACCATGCCTCGTTAAAATGTCATGCCATGTGTGTAGAGCGAGCCATGCATCGTTGGTTGAGTGGAGTGGAACCGAGGTCGTATTTATTGCTCGAGTTGCTAGCAATGGTGACAAGAGGCCTGCCTGTTAAAGGTGGGTTGGTGATTTCATCACGGATCATCAGGTCCTTCTGTCGCGGCGATTTGTCTGCCTCACAACTCTTCGTCCTCGGTAACTTGTACGGTCGGTATGCTTTCTTTCTTTTGTTGGCCTGCTGTGGCTCTGGCTAGCACATCACCTAGACCTGCCGGAAAATTGGCGGACCGATCCTCGGTAGTATCCCCGTTGGCCCGCTGCTTCTTCAGAGGACTGCCGATGGTAGACTCGGTCGTAAGTTCTTGGGATAGCATGCTGGGCGCAGTGTCGAGGTTGGGCCGGTCAGATTGCGACGCGTCGGGAGGGGTGGCAACCCCTGCCTGCGGACCAACACTTGGCGACTGCTTGTTCGATCCGGCCGATTCGGGTTCTGCCGAGTGTTGACGCTTGAGCTGCGAGTCGACAGTCAGAATCTTCCCACATATAAAAAAGCACCACCAGAGGGCACATTACTCACCCTGATCCTATCAATTCCGGCCTGTAATTCGCCCGTCACTTTGGCATCCTCGGGCTCAAGATGGGATTTGACGACCTTATCGTCGGAATCCTCCATCTTGACGAGCGGATTGTGATCGTCGTCATCGTCATCATCATCATCGCTGTCGGCATTCATGCTGCCAGGCACAGCCCCACTGCTTTTCCGCCGCGCCTTACGACGTTGCGAGGCTTCCGTCTCCTGGTCTCGGAAGGCCGAGAAACCGACGGTACCCGTCGATTTCAGTGGACCTAGTCCTGAGAAATCCAAAGTCGATCGACGCTTGCTAGTCGCGGTCTTCTTGTCGTCTTTGGGGTCCTGTATCACACCCATCTTCTGCAGCTGGCCTATGGACGAGTTAGCAACGAGGAGCGCAACCCGTAACGGAGAAGGGTGGAGCATCACTTACGCTGGCCACGGTAGAAAAAGGTGAAAACGGCGTAGGGCTTGTCGGGGCCGTCGATGCCCGTCACTGTCTGAGTACTGATAGTCTTCGGATCCAGGGTCTTGGGCTTAGCAAAACTTGTCGTGTGCTCGACGTCAGCGTCGATGGCGCCGTTCGCACCATCCTTCTTGCCCTCCTCGTTGTCATCGTCGTCATCGTGAGCATCGAATTGCGGTGAGTATTCTCCCTTTTTTATCTCGCCCGATGCGATGACACGGAACATGGCGACTTTGATCTGGCCGGTGGCCTCGGGCGGCTCGTCGTCATCCGACAGAGAGTCATCGTCGTCTGAGCTCCCTATGGGGACATGGTCGTCGGAGCGGTAGGTGAGGGTATCGCGGGTGCGATGGGTCTTGGAGTCGAGGCCAGCTGCGCTAGCGGACTTTTGGCGGCGATGACGACGCTCAAACTTTTGTCTCCGCTTCTCGACCTTGGCGGCAGCGTCGTGACCCTGCAAGTCGAGCCCGTTGAGCCACGTCTCCAGTCCGACCTCACGGAACAGGAACTCTCGCTCGGCCAGACCGCCGCCTTCGCTGTCCGGGACCTGGACCCAGCGCGAGTTGACCCAGGTCTCCTCGCCGGGGCGCAGCAGGGTGGCGACCTCTTCCTTGGCTCGGCCGTCGAAGTATATGTAGGCGGCGATGGTCTCATTCTCGGAATGGGTCATGGGTATGTAAGGGGTGACGGTGTTGGCATGCTGAGCCGAGTTGGAGCTCGAGGATGAGCGGGGCCCGGCATAGAGCGGCTTTGGGTGCGGGTTCTCGGGAGTCGACTTGGGCGTCGTATAAGGGATGGGGTGGCCCGGGGTGAGCAGAGTGATGGAGATGGCGAACTTGGCGGGCTCATGCTTGGAGGTGTCGGGGTTCAGTTGCGGCTGGGGCACAGGTATGTAGGTGCTGATGCGTGAGAGGCGGGACTGCTTCTGCATGCCATGCTCAGCTATGGGAGCCGAGTTGGCATGGATGCTCACGGCGATGCCCTTGAAGCAGGGCATCGTGCTGATGGGCGTGGCGTAGCGTGAGGAGGCTACAAGCGCGCGGGCGGGCGACGGCCAGGTGTGCGACAACGGGCAAGACGAGTCGGGGGCGCGCGGGCGAGAAGCAGGTCAAGTTGGAGTTGTAACAGGTGCAGTGGCAGATGCGGCCCAGAGGCGGTTGCGTAGTATGGCACCAGCGACAGGGATAGTCTGCCAATTGTAGATGCAGGTTGTAAAGTAGAAGACGGTGGTCAAGGTCTGTGTAGCTCTAGGTAGGTAGCTCTACAAGGCGGTACAGGGCTGGGTGTAACAAGTGCGGGATCCCTCGAAGGGTATCACACTCGGAGGTCTTGGCGGTTTGGCGGTTTGGTGGCTGTCTCGTTCCACTACCAGGTGACGGTAGCTTGCTAGCTTGGTAATCGGTAGCGATGTTTCTGACCGGGACGCCTCAGGTTGGCTCGGACACAGCGACAAGAGCAGGACACGGCAGTATGTAGTACACAGTTGCAGAGTGTATGGCAGAAAGACGCGGGACTACAGCTCGAGCTGGAGCTTCAACACGAACTCAGACTTGGACTTGGACGTAGACTTGGAGGCGAAGGTGAGACTGGAGCTCGAGAAGCCGAGGGCGTGGTCGAGGGAGGGAGGTACGTAGTAGCAGGTATGGAGGACAAGAAGGCGTCCCGTGATGCCGGCGTGCCTGTGGCTCGCCTCGCTCGTGCCGCCGTGGTGGTGGTGGCAGCGGATCTTTGTCGATTGTCAGCTGCAGGCCGTGTTTGATTGTGTCGACTCGCCCGGATCTAAACAATGCTGGGGACAAAGCAGTGAGCAGTGGGCAGCGGGCAGCGAGGCAGTGAGGTGGTCGTCGATTTTTCTCCAAGACGTGGGACTGCGGATGCGGAAATTCACAAGAGCGGTGGGGGTTGTTGAGCTGCTGCGTTGGCCGGCGGCATATGAGAAAGGGGACGCCGGGTCCTCCTGTCGCCCTGTCGTGCAGCGCTGTCCTGCAGTTCCGGACAGTGCAACTTCGCCGTTGGTACGAGTGCTGGTCGTCGAGTATAAAGTCGGTCTGGCTGCTGATACTGTGCAGGTCACAGAGACACACTGTCGCTAGGGATTGTTGAGGGCGACGGTATCAAACGACGTTGTCTGCTGTACAGCTGATGCAGTCGGTCACTTGGTAACTTAGATACTGTATGAGTTGTCCAGGTCGCCTAGGCTTGACAGGTTTAGGCGCAAGTGTTGGCGGCGCAGACCACGCTGACGAGATCAGAGGGGTTAGACAAGTGGGAAGCGGGCGAATGGCGGCGAGGTTGAAGAAGGGTAGGTTTCGTGCACTATCTCCGACTAACGTTGGGGGGCTTGATCCTCACTTGACCTGCAGAAAGATACTTAGGTACTTGATGATTTACTGATTGTCGGCTTTTGCAATTGGTCCAGAAATGGATATACTTGATACATCAGCAGGGCGACACAAGCCATCAAAGGAAGGGACGGTCAGGTCTCGTCAGTGAGGCTGTAGCAGCTGCAGAAATTAAACACATCAGAAGCAGCAGCGACCGCCAGGCTGCACAGTACGTACCTGGGGGGTCCTGCAGACCTCCACCCCTCGTGGTCACTGTGCACGTGCGCGGACCTGCACACAGTACGCACAGTATGGGCAGGGGACAAGCTCTCGGGCCAGTGCCAGGAGCTAAGGGCAGATGGCGGGGGAGTTATTGGAGTGGTGCGCCAAGCTGCCCCGCCGCCGACTGCTGCTTAGCGCTGAAGATGGGGGGATGGATGGAGGGGCGCCGCGGAGCCACCCCCGAAACGTGTCTGCCCGCCGCCCACACATGAAACGCTGACATCTTGCAGCCAGTTCCCTGTCGAGCTGTCTATCCATCTGCCCAGTGCTCACAGCTACACAGCCAAGTCCGAATCTCCTGCAGCACGTCATATTGATTTTCTACAATTTCCATGTTTTGTAAACAATTATATCATCTCAAGGGTTGCTGATCTTGTCTGTCTACATGGATAACTGTGAGACAGATTTAAGGTTGTTTATAGTGGACTGCCCCAGCTAATACCGAACGGTAACGTTGAAGAGGGGCAGCGGTAACACACCTGTCGCCATGTTACCGGTAACGCAACAAGTGACGTGCCCTCGCCTGAGCTGGTGCAGTGGTTGGTGCCAAGCCTGACCACATGCCAAACCGACGTCAACAATAATGATTCAACTGCGCAACGCCATCTCTACACTTTGGTCGACCTCTTTCATCTCCCGAGTCTGAGTCTTCGAAGCCTCATCAACCAGGGCACCCGGTGCCAAATGGCGCATTCGCCTCGCCATCAACAGCCACCATGGTATGTAGCAGGAATCCGTTCTCTCTCTCACTCTATGACGCTCTCACTCATTCTTCACTCACGCCCATTCGCCTCTTGCTACTTACTCTCACGATCGAGCAGCCCTGCTCATGAACCCCCTATCACAATGCCACTTTTCTCACAACTTGCCCACCTCAAATTCTCCTGACTAACACAACTCTTAAGGAATATGTAAAAGCACCCTACCGCGTCGCGACCTCGTCGACGGCCAAGAGGACCTACATCAGCACCGTGCTCTTCGTCTTCGCCTCCGTCGTGCTGCTCGCCATCGCCGCCCTGGCCTATCCCATCTTCTACTACAACTATGTCCCCAAGAAACTCATATCCGTCCCCTTGCATCTGCAATACAAGTAAGTCCTTCTAACACTTTTCATTCAGTGCACATACTAGTGTCAATCTTTCTACATGGATACATGAACATACATCCGCATACATCTTACACATACAAACATATATACGTCCATACTATCTTCGAATATTGCCGTTCAACCCCAACCAAGCCCTCCCAACTCATACCTCACCACCCACCACAGAGCTGATCCAAGCTAACAACCTATCCAGCGCCGGCCCCAACCCTTACGGCATCCTAACCCTCACGCCCACCCTCATGCAAGAGCAAGCCTACGACGTAACCGTGACCCTCACCCTCCCACGGTCCCCCACAAACCTCCGACGCGGCAACTTCATGATCGCGCTCTACGCGCTGAAATCCCTCCCCTTAAACCCAGCCCTCATCTCCCTCCCTTCCTCCTCCTACATCCCAGGCCCCCTCTCCTCCACCCCCTCCTCAGACCCATACGCCCACATCACCCCCTCAAACATCGTCTTCGCCTCCCGCCGCCCCGTTCTCCTCCCCTACTCGGACCCCCTCGTAACCACCGCCTCCCGCGCTCTATTTCTCATCTACCACCTCCTCCGCCCGCACAGCGCGGAAACCACAACCCTCACCGTCGCCATGGGCGAGCTGATCGAGTTCGCGCGCGGCAATCTTCCCTTATCTGTCCTTGTCGACGTGCAGGCCGGGCAGGAATTGCAAGTCTATTCATCATCTGTGACGCTTGTCGCACGCCTCTCGGGGCTCAGATGGTTTATGTACAATCATCGTGTCTTTGCCTTTGTCGCTTGCACGGGTTTGTTCTGGGGTTTTGAGATGGTTGCGATGGGGGTTGCGTGGGGGGTTTTGAAGGCGTTTTGGGGCGTTCAGAGGGGGGAGGTGGTGGTTAAGAGGGAAGGGGAAAGGGAAGAGGATGGAGATGGAGATGATGAAGATGAGGTGGACGGGGTTGTGGGAGGTCGCTATGGCCAGATTGATGGAGCAGACGATGGTGACACGTCGCCTCCGCCGTACCGGAGGGTGAAGATGGAAAGGGGCGTCAAAGACGAAGAATACGACGATGAAGATAACAAGGACGACGTCAAGATCAAATACGAATCGCCTGACCCGGACTCTGAGCCGGAACTTGTGGGCCGCTATCGCCAGGCGGCCGATGCGGACGACGAGGGCGGGTCGGAGGAGGATGTTGGTAGGGGTAGGGATAAGGGGAAGGGGACGAGCTTTTATGATGAGGGTAGGGATGGGAGGAAGAGCGGGCAGGTTCGGAGGCGGGTTTCGGGGGGGAGGGGGTCGTGAGATGGGATATGGATATGCTAGTTCGTTGATGATATACCTACATGTGGAGGGATTGATATGATGTGGTGTGGATGGTGGATGTATTTGGGTGAGGTGGAGGTGGTAATGTAATAGTGTAACAATGAAAATGACAGGAATGCCCATTTCATCTCATCGAGGATGAGTTTGAGTTTGGGATGACCTCCGTCTCCTTCAGTTGCCACGATCATCTTGCCTTACATCTTGTTTCCATTGTATGCAATGAGTCAGCGTCAGGGCCGTGCTGCCGGTTGTGTAAAAGTAAAATCCAGGGAGGCTCTTTCATCGGGGGGTAATCTTATAATCTTTTATTAAATATCACATTATGTAAACATCTTCCACCAAACAACTCGGTAATATGACGAGCCTCACCTCGCTCCCCGATCTGCGCTACGGAAACCAATTCGCCCATAATTATAGTCAATATACAAGAGCTGAGATCCGGTGTGTCAGACGACGGTGGACTACTAAATGTCAAAACGTCCGTCAAGTAATCATCACATCCTGCAACTCCCGTAATCCCCTCCTCACTTGCTCGCCATTCATCGCGCCATCAACAAAACACGGCCCCACAATCCCATGAAACCCCGACATATCATCCTTCCTGCGCAGCACGCAAGGCATGCTAGCGCCGAGCAGCACAAAGACCTCATCCCCAACCCTCGCCTCCATCGGCAGCCAGGCAAGGAAGTCGATCCTCTCACCACCACCATCACCACCACCACCACCATCATCAGTACTAAGAGTAGCCAGCCGCATATTAGCCTCAAGAATCCTCTGAAAGTTCTCACACACCGTCTTAAATTTCTTCGGCGGTGGGGCGGCCACATTCCGCTTATTCTCCTCGAAGAAAAACCGCGTGAACGGCAGCCCGCTAATCGCAAAGGCCGTCTGCTCGCAGCAGTTGAGCCAGCGCAGCAGGTGCGCCGCGTGCCTCGACACGTCCTTCTGGCGGCGGCTCAGCAGTTTTTGTAAGAGGCCAATGTCGCGCTGCTCTGATGCGAGCGGGGGTTTGCCTTTGTGGGTTGCTATTGGCGATTGATTAATTTTTTTCTTTATTTTTTTGCCGCCGCTACTCAGGAGAGACTTTGCGCGGAAAAAAAAACGGAATGTGGCATAATTAATTACTTAGGTAGGCAGGTAACCTACTTACCAATCTCGCATAGTAGGAATCGCAGCGACGCCAGGAGGCGTTTCGCGCTCTTTGCGGGCAGCTTTGGCATCGCCGTCGCGTCCTTCGCATGCCACGTCCTGTCCACGACGATCTGCAGCTCAGGGCGCACGCTGGCCTTCGCCTCGTCCAGCGTAGGTGAGCACGCCGTGACGCGGCCGAGCGAGAAGCCTGCAAAAACCGCGTGCGTGGGATGCGTCTCGACCAAGGCCTTCTCCTTGCCCGCGGCGGCGTAGACGGGTCCGCCTCCGCCGTCGGGGCGCAGGCCGGTCCAGTCCGGCGTTGCGGCGGGGCCGTGGGGGGCGGAATCCTGGGTCCAGGTGTCGCGGGCGAACCAATCGGGGTGCCAGGGGGCGGACAAATCCTTCCTGCGCAGCAAGACGACCATGTCGATCTTGCCCGTGGCCTGGATCAGCTTCTGCGTGATGTCGCGGCATATGTCCTCGCTCTTCATCCGGTAACTCGGAAAGGACACCAGCTTCGCCCCGTCGTGGGTGAGTCCCAGCAAGGCATACAGGCGGTCGCGGGGGATCGAGGCTTCGGCTAGGCGGCAGCGACGCAGCGCGTGGACGAGCGATATCGATTTCAGCCGGAGTTGCGAGTTTCGTATGTCGGCGAGCTGCTGGATGTGCTGGCGTCGCCACTGCGAGCCGATGCCTTGGTCGTGGGACAGGATCCGCAGAACCATGGCGAACTCGCCAATGTCGAAGGTGCTCTGGGCCCATATGATCTCGAGGCGAGGATTCATGGAGATTTCCTGGATGATCCAGATCCGCGTCCAGTACGCATGGTGCACAAGCCTATTGAGCGCGGCACGGCTCTCCGCATCCACCTGCAATTTCTCCGCAACCGCCGGGCACATCTCGTCCGCCCAGGTTGCCATTTTGGCCTCGAGGTCATCGTCAGGGTTGAACTTGGGTCTCCTCCTGTCCCTATCCCTATCCTGCGTCGCCGGTCTCCACGTCTCCAGCTCCCGTACAGCGCGGCGTATGAGATGCGCGGCCAACACGGCCTTGCCCAAGCTCGACTGGTCGTCGGTGCAGAGATAGGAGACGACGAACTGGGCCGAGCGGTAGATGACGCCCATCTTCAGGACCATCTGGCTCCGCTCTTCCAGGTCGAACTGGTTGATGCACAAGCCGTCAGCCCACACCCTGCACCACCCTCGGGCTCTCAACTCCAGCAGCGCCAGATGGAGGTTTTTGTTAATGGCACACCAGCTATCGTGCAGCAAGATGCTCGTCTCCTGCGTGTCGTCGCCCCACGTGTAAGAGAGCGCGACGAAGTCATGGTCGGCCTGGTCCAGCGACACATGTTCGAGGCGGCACCGCAGGACGCTGCTTGGTTCGAGATCAGGCTCGAGGACCAGCACGCGGATCTCGTTCCGATGAGTGCTGAGATGGGAGTACTGGTAGCCGTACTTGACACCGAAGATGCCGGCCCCCCTTTGCGGGATCGACGCGCCATAATCCGGGTAAGTCGGTGGTATGTTGTAGTTCATGGCGAAGTTGAAGGGTCGTCAATTTCAAATCTCTCTCTCTCTCACTGTCTCTCAAGGCACGGCGATTTAGGTGTTGAAAATGTTCGCTTACGCCGTTGGGGGCCGTGGAGATCCCGCCCCGCCAACACCCTGCTTGGCAAGACGGCCTTGATTACTCGTACCAGGGGAGGTCTTTCGATTGCCGGAGCAATAAATCAGGTCAGGTATCTCCAACGTCAGATTGAAGGGCCAAATGCGCTCTAAATCAAGTCAGCAAGTATTAGAGCAAGATCTGAAAATCCAAAGGTGGAGAAGTGAGAGGTGAGAGGGTGAGTCGCCTTGCATAGTGGGTTAAGAAGCTATGGCGGGAAAGGGCACTAACAGTGGTGATGATATGTTAATTGGATTTGCACATATGGCTGCTCAATGCTGGTAATTAGCCTAGAAGAGTAAGTAAGATGTAAAGGTGATGGAGTGGCTGAGCTTGCAGTAGCCGTGAGGGGTTCAATACACCTGCATGCAGTAGTAAGTACCCTCCGTTGGTTGCCTAACACTTGACCAGATTCTCTGCGAGTAGTGACGGGAAGATCTGGAAGGCAGAGAACTCCTGACGTCGGGTGTGGCTGAATGCGTATATGTACCTCTTAAATAAAATACGTAGGATTGATGCCGAACAGAGACATGCGACACCCGGTTTTTCACGATCCCGACCAAAATCCCGAAAATCATCAACTTACGAACAAACACCGAAAATACACCTATCAAGTAAGTAACAAAGAAAAAAGAGTATATTTCAAGATGCAATCTTCCGTATGCAGATAGGTGAGGTTAGGTAAGGGAGGGAGGTAGTACAAGTCGTATAGAACCCAGCCCAACACAACTCAGTCCCAACCTCAACCTCAATTCCAACCTCGACTCAAATTCAATTCCAAACTCAATCCCAATTGCAGTTCCACTTCCAATTCCAGCCCAGACTCCAACCAACTCCAACTCCAACTCCAACATGCCTTGTTTGTACCATATACCTTCAACCTCGTACTATGATCATGATTCAAAAGCAGCAAAAGCAGTTTCGAAAAAGCGGTAGGTAGATAGGTAGGTAGCCGTGTCAAAACGAAGAAGAGAAGAGAAGTTCAAGTTCCGCCTCCACCTCCACCTCCACCTCCACCTGCTCGGGTCCTTCTTGCTTTCTGTCTTGCTTGCTTGCTTGCTTGCTTCCTTGCTGGTTCGCCAGCTAGCTCAACATCAAAACCATGGACCCATCACCTTAAGTAAGTAAGTAAGCAGCCGCGTAAATAACTACTTAACCAACTCCTTAATCACCGCCCAACCCAACCTTAGCAAGGCTGCAAGTAATTACTGGGCACCAGTCCCCCAGCGCCCTGGTTACTTCCGGAATGTATCTCCGCCTCCCACCAGCCGTCGTCCTGGTGCCGAAGAACCGCGAGGACGTCGCCCTTGGCGAAGCCCAACTCCTCGGGGATGGCGGCCTGGTACATGTACAGAGCGCGAGCTGTTGTTGTCGGACAAAGTCAGTCAGTCAGTTACTCAATTATTCACTTTGCCTCGTCTTCGTCTTCATCATAAGAATTGCATGCAGTATGGTATGAGAGGAAGGACAAGCGAGGAAGGAAGGGAGTAAGTAGGTAGAATGGAAAAGAAAGAGAGAGAAAGAAAAGAAGAAAAAGAGAAAGAAGAAAAGAAAACTCACCATAATGCAAAATCGCCCTTCCCTCCGGGGTATACTGCCTCGACGGATCCGTGACACCACCCATACCACCACCACCTCCACTTCCCCCATCACCATAAACACTCATCGCCCGATAACTCTGGCTAGTCCCCGGTCTACTCCTCACAGAGCCATAATCACTGCCCACGGACGCAAGCTGCACAGCCATCGAACCACTTCCACCACCACCTCTCGTACTCCGACTACTCGTCGGCCGTTGGTCATACGAATCAGCACGGAAATGCGAAGGCGAGGGCGAGGCGGCGCGTGATGCGGAACGAGAATGCATCCCTCCACCAGGCGAGCTAGCACCCTGATAATAGCCTCCACTTCCACCACCTTGCTCCGACCCCCGTCTCTGCGACTGCGTCGGCTGCGGCGAAGCCCTATGCTCACTACGCGCATAAGCCGGGTTCGGTTGAGCGGGCGCCGGCTGCGGGGAGCTTCTGCTCTGACTACGGCCGTGACTAGCGGCCGCATACGGCGGATTCGGCGATGCCGAGCGCGCATGCGCCTGCGCTTGTGTGTGTCTCGTGTCCGGTCTCGTCTCTCCACTTCCACCTCTAGTCGCAGGCCGAGTTTGACTCTGACTCTGACTCTGAGCACGCGTATGAGCCTGAGCCTGTTCCGCAGCCGCCCTCGTTGTCGGTCTAGGCGAGACACTCCTGGGCGCAGCGGGCGACGCTGCTCTCGGGACAGCAGCAGCAGGAGCAGCTTGTCGACTAGCCGGACGCGACTGAGCACCACCTCCGCCACCACCATAAACCGACCCTGGCCGACTCTGACTAAGCATCTGCCTCGTCTGCCCCGTATACTTCCTCGACGCCTCCTGCATCGCCTTACTCGTGACAGCGGGCGGCGGCACGCCGAGTCTCTGCACCGGCGTTGGCGTATCGTACAGCGGCGGCGGCGTGCCTCTGGTCGACGCTGAATCATTACTAGCTCTAGGCGCCGGCACTGGGCGAGAGAAAAGCGGTGTGCGCTGCTGCTGTTGTTCCTGTGGCTGCTCCTGCTGGCGCGTAGCCGGCCTCTCCTGCGCGACACTTTGCTTACGCTCATGCGCCGCCGTGCGATCCGGAACAGGCGTCGAAATACCATGCCAGCGGTCGGCCGACACCCGACTAGTCGTATGCTTCACCTCCGCAGCTTCCTTCAGCTCGGCGAGCGCAAGAGCAATAGGATCCATCTCAGCCGCAGGCTTCGCGGAGCCTTTGTCTGGTGACTGGTTGCGCTTATCCGTGTTTGCGACAGGGAAGACGTTGCCGCCCACATTCAAGGCCAGAGTAGCATTCGCATCGATTGGGTCCGGGCTTGCAGTCCTCTCTGCCGGCCTGTCGGCAATCATGTTATTCTTCGGCTCCGGCTGATACACCGTCGGGCGGCGGGGCGAAGCAGCAGCTGCAGCAGTCGTATCGCGCGAGGCAGCCGGAGGCCACGTGCTGCGAACGGAGGTCCTTGCCTCCTTCGCCACGTCCTTGGTGCTCTTTCTTCGGAACGGGCTGTGGTTCTGGAAGAAGCCGCTGCGCTTCTTCAGCATGCGCTTCTCCTGCTCGGCGGGCGGTGTTTCGGCCACCGCGACGGGTTCCTGCTGCTGCTTGACGGGCGAGACTTTCCCACTGGGCGGTTCCTGACTAGAGAGCGACGTCGGGTTCGAGTACTCGCTGTTGTCGTCGGGGGCAGAGATATTGGAGCTCGTGGCTGAGTTCATGCCTTCGATCGGTGCCGAGATGTTGGAGCTGGTTGCTGTGTTCAATCCGTCGATGCGGGCGGGTATGTTTGAGGTAGTGGCGGACGGCTTCATCATGTCGAAACGGGATGAACGGTTTGAACCCGTCAGCGGGCTAGCTACCTCATATCGCGCAGGCGAATCGGCCGCCTTGGCGGTGTTGAGAGCTTCGATCCGTGCTGACACGTTGGATGTGGTCGCTGAGGGTTTCATGCCACCACCATAGCGTGAGGAAGGTCTCTGGTTGGCCGCCGAGTTCGTTCCGTCCGTGCGACAGAGCATCGTCATGCCATCCATGGGGTAGGGATCGTGAGGCACTGCGTTGAATTGAGCAGCATCGTATTGTTGCTGTGCGGGATGTCCACCTCGTCGGCCTTGGGAACCGTATGGGTCCTGAGGAACCATGGCAGAGTGATGGTGACTCAGAGGTGCCATGTCCTGTGGTGTCATGTTACGAGGATAACTGTCTCGGCGAGGCGTGCCCGTAGGACGACTGTTCTGATGGGACGACGTTGGTGGATAGACGTTTTGTGGAGGCACTGGAGAGTGAGTCTGAGGATGGCCGTGAGGATGGCTATGGGGCGAGGGAATGTTGGCAGGTTGCTCGGGATGCAGGGGCGACACGGGCTCGAAGTGTCCCATTTCCCTCGCGAGGGCAGAGTTGGGGTCGTGATGAGAGTCGAAGGTCGAGGGTTGTGGAGACGAGGACCGGAAGGCTGGGTTGATGCTGCGCGGGAACTGGGCGACAGAATAGTTGTCGTCATCAGATACGTCAGACTTGTGGTCATCGACGTCGCCCCTGCAGAAGTTGATGTACTTGGGGGCATCCGGAATCTCCTGGCCCGTGCCCTTCTCCTTGATGAAGTACATAATGTCGTTCTCGACGTCCATGTTCTCAAGCGCCAGCCGTATCTTTTCGCACGACGTATCGTCGCTGACGCAGACGGTCGAGGCGAGGTTGGCGAAGGTCCACAAACTGCTCTTGGAGAAGTCTAATCGCTCTTCCTCGAGGTCTTGGAACTTGTCCGCGGCGGCCTTCCACTCGCGGTTCCAGCGAGCGGTGGTGTCCTCGAGGGCCTTAACCGCCTGCTCGTACTCGGCATTCGTGCTGGCGAGGCTGATCTGGGTCTTCTCCAACTTGGCCTTGTTCTTGCGCTCCTCGTGGCCCATGACCATGTGTCCCTGTGCTAGGTAGCCCTTTATTCTGAGGCAGTCCTGCTCGTACCTATCGCGCGTCTGGAGCATCGGGCTTGTCAGTAGTCTGCGACGTCGGGGGCGTCTCGAGGGTGTGGCATGCGCACCTTGTTGACAGTTTGTGTCTGTTGTATCTTCACCTTCAGTAGCTTCTCCACTGTGTTCTGTATGATTTTGCGTCGCTCCTTCATTCCGCCGGCAAAGGCAGCCAAGGGCTCCTCGAGCTCTGACTTCATATGGGCTGCCGTGTTGGCGTGCTGCTTCCCCATGGATTCCAGCTCGGTGCGGACGCTGTCGAGCGAGTCTTTGAGCGAGCCCATTTCGTGTGAGCCCAGTGCTTTTTTCGAAAGAGCGAGAAGCTTGCGTGCGTAGTCGTCTTCGATGGAGGCGCGAGCTGGTAGCACTCTTGAATCAGCAACACGTACGGATGTTGGTTGGGAGAGGGACACTCACCGCTGTAGAATGATCTCAGCTCGTCGCTCGTCTGCTTCGCCGAAGCCATGCGATCGAGCAATGGCCCGACGCCGGCATCTTCTTTGCCCCAGAAATTGTTGGCGACTAGACACAAGTCAGGACAGTTTAATGACAGGTTAAGCACAGGTTAAACACAGGCTATTCGCAATGTGTAATGTGGAGGGAGGTAGAGGGCGTACATGACATTGTCACTGCCGGGCCTTCTGTAGCAGAAGGCATCCTCGCGTGGTCGTTGCCCACGCGGCAATGTAGTGGCAATGTAGCAAAACTTGGCTTATCAGCGGTGCGTAGGTAGTTGAAGCGGCAGTGTGGTTGTTGATGTTTAATTGACAAGCACTCCAAGACCTGAGGTGTGGTGTCGGTTGGAGGGTCGCAGTTGGATTAATTGGTTGATTCGGGTTGGAGATGAAGAAACCCGAAACCGGCAAGAGCTGAATTGGGTGTGACAGTGTAGCGTGCGACTGCCGTTGGGAATGTACCTATATAGCGGCGGTGGAAGGTGGACTGTAGACTGCACCTGCAACTTTTAGGATGATGCGGTGTGGGTGAAGGATGGGTGTTTACCTGCGCCGTAACGTGGCTGCTGGTTGTCCCGGCAACCACCGCGCTTAACTGTCCATTGTGGGGTACACCCCAATTATTTGCCGTCATACCCTCTAAGCTCGTATGGTTCGCTGGACCCACACTGCCTCGATATTTATTTACTGATTAATTTCTACTTAATCCCATAATAAGCATTTCATAACCTATAAACTTTTTTGAAATAAACTATATAATTAAGTAATAATTAAGTAATAATTGATCTTTTTTTACTTAATAGATAGTTTATATTTAGTTAAACAGGCACTTTCTATTTGATTTTCGCCCTATGTGCCATCGGTTAACTTGTATTATAATTACATCTAAGCGAATCAAACAAACCTGTACCTATGGGCTCGAGTACCTTACCTGCTCTTGGCATTAGAACCAACCACTTACGCAAGCACTGGTCTTCGCATATGTTGCTTGATATGCTATCCGCGCGCTAAAGTACAATTATCCAGGGCATGACCAGATCACGTAATACCCCAGTGATTGGAGAAAATGGTTACCTGAGTGGCCAGTCTTTACGTGTGTGTATGTGTGTGGGTGGACCTGGCCACTTACTCCTGCACCTTTATGCCGCGACATTTCGGCTGCGTGGACATATCAAACTAAGCCTCTGATTAAGCCGACGATGTATGTTATCATCTTAGTAGAAAAAGAATTGACCCAAATACCTAGACACCTGGCCAAACTAGCAGCCTGGTGTATCCTCGCATATCCCTTCAGTTATGGTTGTTCTTATCCAACGCCTAGGTGAGTTCCCAATGCCATGCAGCGATGCAGCTGAAAGCCATAATGAATTCATTCGATCTATTCTCAAGGCAGATGTTACATACAAAACGAATTACAACCCGTCATCGCCATCATAGAAACTCATTGATTCCCAATCATTCCCTCCCTTGACACCTCTACCCCTGTTTTACTTCTCGCATCGTGTCACACGCAAACAATGGGTTTCGCCTCCCTGAGTTACTGTGTTCCTCGAAATCGCAAGCCCGCAACTTTGTTCCATTGGCATATAATGCGACCCTTCCACCCCCCAAAAAACCTGTGCCGTCTCGTGTCATAACCACTTCTCCCTGATTATTCACTTTTGGTCACCAACAACACCACACGCAGCAAATCGTCTGGTCTTGCCTTCCCTTCCCTTCTCAAGGCCATCACTAGTTAGCTGCATAACTCGACTTCGAAAATGAGCTCATCAAGCGGATCTTCCGACCCCACCGAAGACCCCGAGTTTGAGGAGGACTATCAAAGAATGCTAGATCTTATGCTCTTTTACGACACAGAACGTCAAAGGATGCTAGAGGACGAAGACACAGAACAAAACGACCAGACCGCCACAGACACAGATACCACCGGCAAAGGCAAGAATGTAGCCGTGGAAGACGCTGCTACGTCTGATCGAGCAGAGACGGATCGGCAGCCAGGTGCGTACTATAAGCTCTAAGAACGTAATTAGTGACTGACCAAGAAGCCAAACTGGAAAAGAAGCAGAATCCGATCATGATCAAGTCTCCCAGACGAAGTGCGGAAATGAAGGACACGAGAAGTAGATGGGCGTGACAGGAAGCAAGCATGGAAGAACTCGTCTTTCCACATGTGGGATGCTTTCACGCAGACCCATATTCCCGTGTACATCTGCATAGAATGGTGGGCTGGCCTTCTCGGGAACTCCCACCTGTGTTCGAGGTATCCGCGGAGGGGGTTCTTAGTTCCTACCTACTTGCCTAGGCAGCGGGCGAACGGTATCAGGAGGTGAAAAGCTGGGAGATCGAAGGGCTGTAGATAAGTAGCTCGTCATACAAGATGTTTGTTTGTGTCCAGAGAAGTAAGGGAACCATGATGAAGCCAAGGGGGAGAAGGAGTTTGCTGATCGATTCCACGTGAACTGGTTCCTGAGCGCTTGTCGACAGCCTCCCTTGAATCATACTACTCCTAACGTCCGTGTACAATAGTCTCCTCATTACTATAATTATAACACGATCCTGCTGCCCACCATGAACTATGTATTAAATCTTCTAACCAAGCCTGCCTGTCTTCTCAACAAGTATCAAGTTCAAGTCTTATAAGCCCAAGCTACCAACACCAAAGCAAAGCAAAACCCGTAACCACCCCACCTCCCCTTCTCAAGCCCAAGGTTAAGCCCACCACCCTAACCAAAGATGGACCCATCAAAGCGGTCCGGAAAAACCAACCCCCTAACCCAACCCAGGCAAAGAACCGCCCCCCTCCCGCTCCTCGCCCCAAAAATGCATCTACGAAGGCGCGGGGCAGGAGCTAGAATTCGGGCGTCCCTTAAACGAGCACGACCGGGACATACAGCCGGTGCGGTTCTGGGACGGGCAGACGTGGGACCACGTCGAGTACATGTGTCAGGAATGCTGGGTGGCCTGTGGCGGAAAACCTCCCGTGCCTAGGTTTGCGGCATCTTCCGCTGCGAAAACTTCCTAGAGGCGCAAAACCTGGAGTTTCGAGGGCTGAAGTGAAGATGAATTGGAGTGCGGGTTGGGGGGATAGGGGAATAATTACTCACGGGGAGTTGAGAGATAGGTGCGCATGCGCGCAGGCTGATTTTGTCATGGGGGGTTATATATCAGTTATATATCGGTTACGTATCGGTTATATATATCGGTTATGTATCGGTTATGTATCAGTTATGTATCCCTGGAATGACAGAGTGGAATAATAAAAAATTGGCCGTACCTAAGGCTCGATCCGTGATCTCAAGGTCGATAAGTCGGTGCTAAGGAGCGATTCAAACACCTTCTACTGCTTCCTTTCCAAGCAGTACTTGCTCAAGTCACAACTTGCATATCAAGTAGGTTTAAAAAAAGATCGAATGAATTGTGATGAATTGGCGATCTGTGAGTGGCAGCTGCTTACGCATAACCCACATAGCCATATTAAGATAAAAAGCGATCCCCATCCCTGGGGCGTAATGATATGTTCGCCTTAATTATCTCGGAATTTTATTTATCACACAGAGACCAATAATTTACCCTTCCCAGCCCTTTCTCGCCTTCTTCCTTGCTCAACTCTACTTCTTCGCCGCAGTCTTGGCCAGGTCGGCCAGGGCGTCGCGACGCTTGAACTTGGCGTCCTCGATGACTCCTGTATTCGTGTCAGAATATCAAAGCTGGGCGGTATTCAGCAGCGAGATAGCATGGAGAGGAAACATACCAGCATCGGCATCGCTGGAGAAGTGGCCAGACCACTCGATGTAAGTAGAGCCCTCGAGCTCGCCAGAGGTCACGGCATAGCAGCGGATGGTGGACAGGACCGAGGTGTACGAGAGCTCGGGCTTGGCGGTGATGACGCTGTAGGTGATGTAGTGGTTGATGGTCTGGGAGGGCAGTTAGCATGCGGTCAATACAGGGATAAGGTTCAGATGCAGATAGAAAGAATGGGAGAGAGACGTACGCTGTGCTCCTCCTGCTTCACATCCAGCTCGGTGCCGTCGTTAAAGGTCCAATGGACGATGTCGGCCTCGTCACTGGCGCCCTTGACGAACTCGCTCGACTTGAGGGCGGACCAGAAGTTGCTGAAGTTCTGGACTAGATAGATATGCGGGAAACACGGTCAGACTGACTCATTCGATGCGGATGCAGAGCACGGATAAGGTAAGGCATGGCTTACGCTTGATCTGGTGCCACACGTGGCTCAGAGGAGCCTTGATGACGGTGGACTCAACGACCGAGGTGGAAGTGGGGATCGACATGACGAGTGTTGTTGTTGTTGTTGACTTGCTGCGAAGTTCTGTAGTTGTGATCTATTGAGATTGACAGTGTGTAAGTAGGTAGTGGTCGGTGGTGGTCGAAGTCTCTCAATCTCAATCTGGGGTTGAGAATGTGAATCTTATGGTGAGGTAGGTAGGTAGGTAGGGAACAAGCTCACTTTGTTTATTGATTGGGTAAATTGGTCAAGTTTGATTGTGTTTGAGTTTATTGCTCTTCCTCAAACATCGCGTTTGTACGAGATATCTGAGGCAGGCGAGGCAGGCTCAACCTCTGGGGTCAGGAACGCAGTCTATACGTCATCGCGGGGTACTTGTCTCTGAAGTCAATGGCCTAGAAGAAACAGCCAGCGCCAGGCAGCTGCGACTGCCTAAAAAGTACTCCGTAGTGACAGCTCGGTCGCACTGTACTCACATACTGTATTGCACGTCCAGGATGCAGCAACTCCCATTGCATGTACCTACGAGATATTCGTAAAAGCGAGGTACATCCAGGCTAGCTCTGCCCCGCCCCAGCACGATCCAAACATAATAGCAACATGTAGTATGAGAGTTAAACACAACATTTACACCTGTGACATATATCTGGTAGTATTATTAACATTCTATATAATCTCGCAGTAACCAACATAGAACCTTTTGGATAACTTTCAAACAGGTTTTATATAATGATGGAATTACCATGGTCCTTGTATACCTTGTCTAAAAGCGTAGTCAGTTCAAAAGCTTCAATTAATTATCGCATAGCGGGAACCAACCAAGTCTCACTACCTACACTTATAATATATTCGCAAAAGGTTCCCTTGATTGAAAACAACTCTTTGCATACCCAGCTAAAACTTTTAATGGTCCTAATGCATGAGAGTACCTTTGTGTGCCAATGAGTGGTAAGTAAGGCAACTTGAAGATGCAAACCCCATGAACTACACGGGCCGCGACATTAGATGCGTGGAAGTTCGAGGTTGCTCATTGGCAGTCATTGGACAGATTCTTTTGTCTGCTACGGCTCCCTGCATTAATATTACCTCATGAAACAGCACACTCAGATACAGAGGACTCGCTCACAATTTAGCCAGGTCTGCTCACCTGATTCAGCTGAATGAGGGGCTGCAGGAATCACATCAGTGGCGCCAGTACACTTATCGTCAACACTCACAAACAGCTGCAGCTGCACGGCCAGTTCGTCCGCTACCATAATGCTGTTATTACTAGCAACCTTAATTGCCCTTATTTCACTGTTGGTTGATCCTACAAACTCCGAATTGTCAGTAAGACCATCGACTAAGTGTTCCACCTCAACAGACACCGACTCAAACAGATTCAAGGATCCAAGACAAAGATCAACAACACAACGAACTTCGGAACAAGCAATCATCTAACTGCGGGAAACAAGCGCATGGATCAGCTCTCCTTCCTGCATGCGGAGCGCCGCAGAGCAATAGTGTGCTGCGGGATCGCCCACTAATGCAGAGCGAGATCTACCTACGAGCTAGCGGCTCGGGCAGTATCGAGCTGAGAGCTGCATGCATTACAGTAAACATCGTGGGATTGACAAGATGCCAATTGTGGTCCTCGATCTGTCAGAATAGGCACAATCCCATGGAGAATTGAATGCACTTGGCAAGTTGATCAAGCATGTCGCATTGTGAAGCCTAGTAAAGGTGCTATGAGTACCTATAGCCATAAGTTACCCGAAACCAACACCTCCTAAAGAGAACAAAACGTTCCTATAGCTCATTGCCAAGTAGGACGTGCTGATCCTCAGGAGCAAAGCTGTCGGATTTCTTCTCCGGATACGGCTCCGACACATTTCCCAGAGGCCAAGTCTCATTGCTAGCCGGCTTCCACTCATAGCCGGTCCAAAGCTGCATTCTCAGACTGCCGGTCTTGTCGGCACCGAAGAGGTAGAGAAGGTCTGTATAACCAGATTAGCAAATGGACACCAGAAATTCATGTGTAAACGATTGCAACTCACTCTTTCCCTTCCACGTAACCAAGCGTGGCTCCGACCCATAGGGGCCGGAAAGCTCATACCACTCCTTGATAGAAGGATTCCAATTATGACCATCGAAACTCTTGAGGTAGAACTTATCATCGTCGGCATTCTTGCCCACGATATCGATCCTGCCCACATCCCAGTGCACGACCCTCGGCGTCTGCGAGAACTTGCCACCGAGCTTCTCCCACCCGTTCCACTGGTAGCCGTCCCAGAACTTATGCTGCAGCGCCTTGTCCTCATCTAACGCCCAGATATCGATCCTCCCATAGCCCCACGAGGAGATGGCAGGCTTGCCAATGAAGGGCCCGCCGCCCAGGTTGATCCAGTCGCTCCAGTCCGTGCCGTGCCAGTACTTGTGCAGCAGCGTGCCATTCTCGGCCGCGATGCCCACGACATCAAGGCGGTTCTCGCCCCACGACCCAACACTCGGCAAGCCCGAGAAGTTACCCCCCAGGTCCTCCCAGTCCTTCCCAGCGGGGTAGTAATCGGAGCCCGTCCACGCCTTGTGCAAGAAGGAGCCATTGAAGGCATTAGCCACGATATCAAGACGGCCCTCGCCCCACGAGTAAGTATCAACAAGGTCAATATCGCCGCCACCGCCGAGATCAACGGCGCCCTCCCATGACGGCCCCCACGCGCCACCTGCGATGTATTTGTGCAGGACGGTTTCGTCAGAGCGGTTGACCCAGACGAGGTCGAGACGGTCGGCGCCCCATGACGAGGCCGACGGGCAGCTGGTGGCCTTGGACGGGATGCGCTCGAAGGCTTCTGGCTGCCAGTCCCAGCCCGTGAAGAACTTGTGGGAGATCGACTGGTCGGGCGCCCAGCTGAAGAGGTCGATGCGCGGCTCGCCCCATGAGACGGCCTCGATACAGGCGCTGTTCGCTGAGGCTACGGTCGCCTGGGGAAGGGTGAGTAAGTGTTAGCAGGACTGTGGGATTCAAGTTGTTTTGAGATGATGACACATACAGCCGTGGAGAATAGGAGGGATGTTCGGCTTAGTCTACCCATTGTGAAGGTTTTCTGCTTGCTAAAAACCAAAACAAAAGAGAAAGGAATTGTCCCTGGCTCGCGAGATATACCTACTTATAGGTGTCATACTCCTGCGCTCTGATACTCATTACCGCTTACAGAGACCAAATAGAGACAAAGTCTGTCATGCAATGCAGATGTTTGGGACAGTCTCAAGCCCCGAACGTCACTAGTTTTGTAGCACTTCGGCCTAGGCCAAGGGAGCCACAGAGGGGGACTGCAGATGCTGTTGCATGATAGCATCATGGACATCAAAAGCAAGCTCCCGCAAGCCTCTCAATACACACCTGGTTAGAGTATGTAGGGGCTGGCGGGTCGGGCGGCCCGTTCCACCAATCGAGTAAGTCCTCTGAGGCACGCAATCCCCAATTGCAAATCAGGATTCAAAATTTCGGAATGTCGACCGGGCGCCTACATCTGCATTAGACTCTGAATTCGTGAAGCGCGAGTAGGCGAAACAACGATGTCGATGATGCTAGCTGTAGACGGCATATGGGCTGCAGATATCTACCCCGCCAGGCCATTGTGGCTGGCTGACGATGATACCCATCGCAGCTATATCGGCGTCAATAGACGCTAGCGACTGACAGCTTATCCGCCTATGGCAGATCCCTAACAGAAACCACAGTAGTCGGTAGTGTTCATTTTTCCATTGAAGATAAAACTTGAGTTTCGATGAACATGGTTGTTTACTGCTAAGTTTAGTTGACGATCACGATGTGCACTTATGGAAGCTAACATCGTGCCGCCAAGACCTCCCGAAGTGAGGGGCAATTGGAACTCCATCCCATCATTCATACTGCTACGTATGTACATACAACTCATCCACTCTAATCGACCTTGCGCATGAATTGCGATGTGGTGATTAGGTTGTTTAGTAAGGATACCATGTTCAGGAGAGAAGTGTTTGCATAACCCTGAAGAAGCTATTGTGATTTCTTGCCCGCATCTCCGATAATACAAGAGTGATATTCTTTTATCAATAGATGTTTGAACTTTTAGCTGTTGTTGGTGAGCTCAGCCATTGTGTGCAAGTCGCAATTCATAAGATGATAATTGGTTATCAAATGAAGGGCGCATGTTTAACAAGGCACTCAGGGGCTACATTAGCATCTCGCTCGGGGTGAATCAATTAACAGTGTAGTCAGTGGGGAATAGAGAATGTATTGGGTCAGGTAATATAAGCTAGCAATTGTTAAGAAGCGAAAGGTAATGAAAGCCAAACGTGGCGCTCAGAAAGAGCGGCTGCGAGATCGCGACAACAAGAAGAATGAACAGGTGTAAGAGAGATTGACCAAAAGACGGCAGAAACTCCATGATGTCAGCCCCCGCAATTGAGGCATCTCGTCCTCAGTGTAGTAGAGACTTGTTACTTCTTCGAGAATGCTTTGAACCTAAGATATTCTTGATATTCTTCATCTTCGTCTTGAGCAGGGCCATCGTTCCTGCCCACTCCCGCAAGTTTCTTCTCTGCTTGTCGCTTTGTCATTTTGCTGTGATTTCCATCATCGTCATTGTTGTTGTCGCTGTCACTGTCACTGTCTTCGCTACTGCTGCTGATGTCGTCGTCGTCCTGAACATTCATAGGTTGATTGTTTCCTTCAGAATAGAACCCATGGCGCCGGGAGGCGACTGGCGGTCTCGGTTCTGATGCGCCATAGCGGTCAAAACGGTCAAATCGCCATTCTTCCCGTCGCGCAATATCTGATTCTGCCGCACCAAGGGTAGAAATCAAGTATCTATCAAACTCTCTTGAGCTATCTGCCACAATCTGGAATTGCGATTTCCCTAAAGTAGCGCGTGGATTGCCGTCTTTATTTTGCTGGCTGTCATATTCGGCTAGGGCTATAGCTGCTTGGAAAGCATTGCGGATTTGCCTATCGGAGAAGCAACGTGAGTAATTCGGGTACCACAGAATTCAGACTTGGTTCTTACCGCCCATTCCATGGCCCAAGGCCATCTCGTTCAGTTTGTCGGAAGTGACGTTTAGCGAATTTCAGGACTTCCTTCTCTTTGACCCTAAAGGTGAAAGACTGCAATCGCGCTTGTTCCGTTTTGACGCGATTGATATACATGGTATAAAGCCTTAGCGTGGCTTCAAGGTCGAATTTGGGATAGAACAAACTGATATGAATACGAGACTTGAATGCGGGGTCTATGCTACCGACTCGATTAGTGGTCAGGAATAGAATTCCGGCATAGTACTCAAGGCTGCGTAAGAAGACGCTTGTTACAGCGTTCCGTCTCAAGTCCGACTTGTTACGCTTTGCAAGGAACACATCTGCTTCATCGAGCAGAAGCACGCAGCCCCATTTAGTGGCCATGTTGAAATTATGGTGTAGGTTCTTATCAACCTCTGTTGCCGTCTCTCCAATATCACCACAAGTGATGGGGAAAAGCGGCCTCTTCGCGTGATCAGCCACACACTCTGCCGTCAAGGTTTTACCAACCCCTGGCCTCATTAGCGGATAATTGTATAAAGTGTTGGAGGATAGTAGAGCCAACTCACCGGGTTCACCATGAAGCAAGAGAACCAACCCGACCCCTTTGCCTTTTACCAGATCTATGCTTTTTCCAACAGTGATGGTGTCTTGGGTTCCTTTTGCTCCCGTGTTCTCGTGAACATTCACCAATGCTTGGATTGAGGATTTGTATTGATCTGGCATCATGAGCTCATCGAAATTGCTTTGAAAGACCACTTCTGATAAACCCGAAACAGGTAGAGTTACCCATTGTCTGTTTCTGAGAACAAAACCATGGATGTTTCCAGGAAGCAACATCAGATCCTCATCATCTAATTGGCTACCTGCACGAGGACCAAAAGTGTGCTGATGTTTCTTGAAGAACACGTCGACATTATGCAAGTCTATCTGGTGATCATTAAAGACTAGGTCACACCCACAGTATGAGTCCAAGTCAGAGGGTGCAACGTCTGGTATGAAGCCGCAGACGTGCCTCATATACGTCTCTCGTGGATCAGGGATGGCCAATTGATCCTTGGTGATACTTCCTGTCGATAAGCGCCATCCAGAGTTGCTATCTAACGCCATGTTCATGTCGATAATTACTTGTGCATCAAGATCGTGAGAAGGTTCGTCCACCGTCCTCCCTGAGAAGTATTTGTGGGAATGTGATGTTGATGTTATGGCAAGATAGTGTTTTCCTTGAGTCATCAGTTTGGTTTCGTAGTCCTTTTCAAATTTGATCGGGTAAACTGGCAATGATGTCACAGGCTGGCTTCCAGAAAAGCGGCGAATACAAAACTCATGCATTTGTGGGAAATAGTTGGTTCCGTCGAACCTGATGTAGAGGCAATTGATCGTAAACCCTTGTAGCGTTCGAGGCGGTGGCTGGCCAGGTCTTGGTCCATCTATTCTGTCTGTAAAGAGTTCGCGCCCACCTGTGAAGCTCAATACTCGATAAGCATGAGATTTGTCCGACTGAGCCAGAACAATGCTTCCGCATTTGAACAAATGCCACAGGTCTTTGTATTCAATGTCTGTTGGAACCCCTCCATTGATCTTTTCTCTGAGAGCAAAAGTTGGCTTCATGTGCTCGTCCATGAACTTAACAAGCAATTTGAGATCCAAGAGAAGATCAGAATTGCTGTAACGTGTGGGAGTATCATTGGACTGTGGCAGCGTATGCTGCGAGGGGGATGCATCCACCTCGGTTTCTAGCTCACTCAAACTTCGTCTTATAACTTGTTCGCACACGGCGAATAATTTGAACGGTTGCAAAAAGACAATGCTTCGCTGCCCGAGCTCCTCCTCCTTGGGTGGTAAGAGGGGGAGTGGTATTATTGTCCTGGTGACACTTTTGAGATGCTGAATCAATGGTCGTGGTCTTACTCGAAGATATTGAGAAACCATGTGTATTCAACTGGGCTGATTGTTCCCCCTGGGGTTGGACGAGATCCAACGGCGTCCGGGAGTCGACTATCTGTTCGATAACGGCAGTTTCTAGGGCTGGACGGAGGGCGCAAGGAACTTTGAGCATTTCCTGCCTGATTTCGAACTCAGCTAGAGTCGATCGCTTCAATTTGTGATCAAATATCGGATCCTCCAATTGCTGAGGTACATCCTTGTCAAAGTCTTCTGGTAAATCTTCGACTAGAATTCGCATTCGTCGTAGTTCTTTCTCAAGATCAGTAATCCTGAATTCTGTGAAGGAGCTGTGAAGAATAGCTTGTGCTGTGCGTTGACTGAAGGTCTTTTCTTTCTTAGCAAACTCAAACATGCTGCGATAACTTCCGTTTAGGTTGCTTTTAACGTCTTCTACGTCTTCGTCTTCAGAGTCGCTCGATTCTTCCCCTTCCTTCCCTTCCTCCTCTTCCCCAGGGCGAGAGTCCTTTTTATTGATGTTGTCAATGCTGTCTGTTGCTAAGGCACTTGCCTCTGGCAACATGCTTGCTGGTTTTTCATCGCTTAGTGATGTTGCAGCCGCCGCCAAATCGGTCGCGGTTTCCTCTACCACCTTTCCATCGACTCCTGACGAGACTGGAGGTGGGGGGACACTCATATCGACAACGTTGTTACCGATGTCAAGAATGATGGAACCATGAGACCTACGGTTTGCAAAAGGTAACAGAAAGTTGGAGAGGGGAATTCAGCTGAGGGGCGGGGGTGCATGAATTTCAATTAAAACCTATCATTAGCATACAAGCCACTTCCGACCCCAATACTACCTGCCTAGTTATGCTACCCGATAGTGGTCAAAGCTTTCTTACTGCATAAAGTCGGAGGTTTCTGCCTTGCAGCCTGATATCAACACGAGCTGCGCATTCACGCAATCACTGGATTGCTGTCTCTTTTTCCTCGTAATGCAAGCAAAAAAGCATTGGCCATGAATAATACTGGAGAGAGAAGTGAGTTTCTGAGTTCGCGACCTCGAGCACCGCCTGATGAGGCTGCTCGTTTCGTCGAGACTCAAATCATAACGTCATGTCAGAGTGATGCAGTATTTAGCGAGCGGGGTGGCACCTTTGTCTCGTTGCAGCAAGGAAAGGAAGAAGAGGTGATCAGGTAGGTACTCACCCCTCTTAAGTAAAACACATCGCGCAACGTCTTGACTTACCCAACACTAGTGCAAATATGTGGAAAGAGGCAGATGCAGACATACATGAATTATTCAATTTGATGGAGAAAGTGCAGTGTAAGTTCACTGACAGAGAAGATAACAGGCTGAACGTCTCGGAATTGCGACGTTGCAGCTGGAATCAGGTCATGATACAGGTACGAGAAATAAGTGTCTCGTGGGAGAGTTCTCCTCGACGAATATCGAAATCTATGCAATGCATCGACAAGTTGGGCAGAAATTCCGAAGTGTTCCAAAGCTGGCTCGACCTGCTGCCAGCAGGGGACTATGGCTCCAGGTAAGCTCACAGTGACCCAGACTGTTATATAAGGACACATCTAACTGGCTGGTAGTATAGCTGGCGTGTTCACGCTTATGATTGGGGTAAACTCACGCTTTATGCTGTCGAGGGAGCAGCGCATAACGCGCTATCCCTGGCCCAGTGCTCAACAATCCCATTACCATCTTCTGCTAATCAGTTACTGCTAATCAGGCCGCTGGCCGGTACAAGAAAGTTCAAGAGGAAATATTCGTCGCACTTGCAGATATACCTGAGATCATTGAACACTCGCAAAGATACGTCAAAATTTACGCAGATACGAAAGATCATTATCTAGAGAAACGAACGTTCGAACTCTTCCGAACCATATTGAGAGCTCTCATTAATATCATGCGATTCTTCAATGATAGTGCCTTCCGTAAGTGGCATTGTGCGAATTTTGTATTTCACATCATCTCTTCACACATTGCGTCTTTTTCTTATGAGTTGTAAATTGTTTATGTCACATCTTCCAAAGTGTGACAACACCTTGAGTCAATTGTCTAAGAGAAAGACATAAGCCCCATTACTTGGCCAGGGTGTTACAACTTGCCAGCACTTTCCTTGCAACGTGTTTTCTCCCGCTGTAAACATTTCTCAGTTTCCATTATTCGCACTCTTACCAACTCAGATCTCGGTTGTTCGATCTTAGAATCCTTTTCTTTCTTAGTCAATTTCACATGCTCAGTGCTTCCTGCCACTGGACTCGGGGCAATTTGACCAACTGATTATCCAATTTGACGAGGTCAATCCATTGACAACTCTTCAGGTAAACTCTCGGAGTCATTCCTGAAACAAAAATCGTACAAAGACGAGATTACTTCAAGTGTGAAAGAGGTGGCCAAGTGTGCTGAAAAGCTTCGAGAAGAAGCATTACAATGCCTTCATAGGCGTACACATCAGCAAGGTCGCCTGCTGGAGCAAGTTAGCCAAAACGGCGATCTAACAGTACACATGCTTGGACAGTTATACAAGATGCTTCGAACCGGCTTGAGCTTGTACCAAGGCAACAACAGAACCGAAGGTGAGTTCTAAATTACGTCATATAATCAACACTTTGGGTACTTGATGGACTAATTTATCGGATAGAAACCAACAATGTGGTTCACCTTCTCCTACAACAAACTGATGCAACTACCAGCGATTCATCATTTGATCATGCACTTGAGCCCGTGAGCAAGCTTCATGGCAACCTTGAGACACGTGAACAAAGTGCCGTCGCGAGTACCTATGGTGTTTCTTTGGTGATCCAGTTGTTGTGTTACGACCCAAGCATAACATCTTCCGATGTTGATACCTGCTTCGAATCGGGTTTAGCACTCGACGAGATGAAGAAGGCACGCGCAGCAGCATTGGCGATACATCCTAAATTTGAGGAATTCATGTCGGGTGACTTGATGTCGTCGGCTCTGCTGATCAATGGTAGAGCTGATCTCTCCGCTACCGAAGGAATCTCACCCCTCAGTTTCGTGATGGCCAACTTGGTCAGAGTCTCTGAGCAGATGAAGTCGCTGCAGGCACGTCCATACGTGGTTAAATACTTTTGCAGCCAGCATCCGCCTTTCTATGACAGCAGCGGAAGTCCATCACCAGTTACGAGAACAATTATGGCTACCCTAGTTGGCCAGTTGCTCGACGAGATGACAGAAAGAGGAATTGAGATCGATCTATCGGAGTTGAACGAGCGTGACAGGAAGAGGGTGAGGAATCTGCGACTCAAAGTTCTAATCAAGATCTTCCGTATCTTGACGTTTCAGATCCCCCCCAAAAGTGTGCTCCTTTGTATCATTGACGACCTTTCACGATACGAGATCGGATCGCATTTTAATGATGTACACGAGATCGTGGGGAAGTTGACACAGTTGGTAAAGGACCATGATAAGATGACGTTCAAGCTTCTGGTCACGTGCGAGGGTCGTGCATTGGAAATTTCCCAATACTTTACCGACCAGACAGTCGACCTTGCTGAAGAAGTCGAGCCTGCGGATTCTGATTCGTGGAAGTTATCAAGGATGGGGAAGCAAGGGATGAGTTAGGGAGATTCTTTGTTTCTGGTATTAGATCAACCAATCAGGAGCTGCCCCTGTGTGGGATACCAACGGAACGACCATGGCAATAACGAGACATACGATAAGGATTTCTACTATCTCTTTTGTGCAGGAAGATTTCGGCCGACATTGAAGAAGTTGGGGAACGGAGAATATGTGTAGCCGACTAGCGATCAGCACACTCTTTTCTGACCGATATACATAGTCATTCAAAACTCGAGCGCTCATTCCATCAAATCAATGGCCTTCGATGTACTTTAACGCGTTGAATTTTAACTCGGTTTGCTACTCCCGCATCAACGAACTCCATTGCTCGTTGAATTGGCGTTTGGAACAAGCCCGAGACAGTGCGAGATGAAATAAGGTTGAGCTGATGATCCTTTCTAGATGAGAAAGCTTTGAAATTACTTGAATGTTGACATTATATACAGTTCATGACGTGTTCATGAACGCGAATCATTTCCCGATGATTGCGCCTTCGTTTCTCTTTGCTCAAGGTCACTACCAACTATCGCGGATTTCCTCGCCTTGTCATCCTTGATGATAGACAACGCCGGATATACAAGGAACACGGCGCCTATTATAACACTCAATCCACCAAACAGTTGACATCCGAGATAGCTGATTTTGCCATCGCGCTCCATAAGAAGAGCGCCACCTATAGGCGGGCCAACAAGTTCAGCAAATGCTCCCACAGCCCACATGTTGCCTATGCGCAGCCCGGTATTCGAAGGCTGTGACAGGCGCGACGCGACAGCATTGGGGATCGTGATCACGCTGCCTGTGGTGAAGCTATGGGATGTCAGTCTCGTCAGCAGATTTTCTTGTCGGGCAAGTGAGAAGTTACATTGGGAGAGGGTTAAGGCTTACCCTAAGAAAATCGACCAGACTGTTACCCCAGCAATAGAATCTATGCTGATCCAGACAAAGATGAGGACGCTCAACAACGTGGCGCCAGCGAGGAGAATGTTGGCCGGCCCGAGCTTGTGGCCCGCGGCAGCTGGGAGAATACGTCCGAACAAGCTGCCTGCGTTCAGAATGGCTTGCAGGTAGGAAGCGTACATTTGCGACGTGCCAAGAGAGAGGGACGCGTAGGGGACGAGGTAGAAGAGAGGGACCCAATAGCCTAACAGCGCAAAGAACACGCCTACACATAGCAATTGGTACGCTCGGCCGTTGAACGAAGACTTAAGCGTGTCGATCTTCTTGGGTTTCTGGGTCTCAGGTACTTCAACACTACTTTCGTCTGTTGACTCGTCTTTGGTGCCTCGGGACATGAATTTGAAAACGCCAGACCGTTTTTGTTGCAAGAACTTTACGTGTGTAGTCTGGCTGCCGCTGATCAAGGCGTAATACGACACAATTGATAGCACGAGTACTATCAGAGTGAAGACGCGATTGAGCCACGCGAACCCGATTTGTGGCAGTAGTCTCTGGAAAGCGATGGGCCAGATGATACCCCCAACGGCTGAGCCACTCGCAGCTATACCCAGGGGCAAGGCAGGACCAGAGGCGAAGTTGTTCGACACAATAGATATAGCGGGGATGTAGAACATCGCGCCCCCTGAGTAAAGTTTAACAGAGACCACATGTAATTCGATGTATAGTTACTGACCTATTCCAATGAGAAACCCTTGCGACAGCAGGATATGCCAGTACAAGGTAGAGAAGCTAAGTAACAGCAGCCCCAGAATAAGCAACACGAATCCGGGACACAGCGCCTCGTGAATGTAACCCCGATCGTGCATCGCGCCAGAAAGTATTCCGACGATGCCAAGCAGGAAGACCTGCGACGTGCCTATCCATGATATGGTCGATGCCGTGTAGTCAGGCAGGAGCGTCTCTTGATAGTAGTCTTGGTACGTGCTGAAGGAGGATACCTGGCCTAGGGTGATGAAGTAGACGAAGAATAGGCCGACGACTTTGAGGTAATCATGGACGCCGTACGTCCGCTGCACCCCCTCTGCTTGACCGTCTCCTGCGGCTGGGGAGTTCGGCGCGTTTTCCGGCATAACCGTTTCTGCAGACGTCCGGGCGTCCTTCTCCGCGTCGGACGACATCACGGTACTGGATTTGTGGAACAAGGCGGCATTTGACGCGTGAATGATATGTGAGTCGAAAGGAACCCCAAAAGTTCAAGAAATAGCAAAGGAACTACACGCGAGTTTCCTCAAGGCATGTATTGTAGTGATTGAGCACACATTGTGAAACAGCCTTTGTTTTTTTCAATGGCTTCAAGGTTCTATTGATTACTCACCCTTCCTGCTTATACGCAGAACATTACAGGCATAACAGGTTCTACAATTTCGATAGATGATAAATAGTTCAGCTCCTCTGGCTGCTGAGCGAAGACCAACAAAGGGACTTAATAACCAATCTAGTGTTAGTGGGAACTTTCGCGGGGCGATTGCTCCAATAAGCTCATGGTGCCATTCCCGAATAGGCTTTGTTGACCGGCATCTTCCCTCGTTTTCGTAGACTGTGCCGCAAAGATCTAGATTGCGGCGCTGGATGTGAGCATAATCATCTAAGGCAATAATCGTATCTAAGAGCACGTTTTGTTGGGTGGCTAATAGGCTGTGAATGAAGGGTATTATCAACACTCTCTTGCAATACGAGGCTGCTGCTTGGACAATTTTGCTGGCCGATGTGCCTATGTGGCGAGGACGCATGTCGCGTCCGAGCATGGTGGATCTCAAATGAAATAGGGTTCTTATAGGGGTCCAATATGAACATGGTTGCATTACCCATTACTCTCCACATAAGCGACACCAGAGGGGCCAGGCTCGCGGGCGCCTTCCATCCCACATAAAGGAGGGGCATAAATATAAACCCCATCCGTGCTGTTCTGTTGCATTTCAAATACTTATACAAACCCTGACTGCCAGGGTCGCGACTTACGAGTAGTCATCAACTCACAGATCTTGGCTCGCTTAGGATGGGTGTAACATGATCTTGCGTGACAAGGGTTTATCGGGATTTGGCAGAAATACCATATTCAGAACTTGCATCTCTAGCTGCCGAGTGTCTGCTTCCTTCCAAGTTCAAAACTCCAATTGGTCTATTGGTCCCTGCATAATGGTCCCACAAAGTCCCCTGCCGAGAAGTCAGAAAGCCAATTTGGCATCGCATCGTGCGTTCGAAACTCTTGGAATAAGCGCTAGGAGGAAGACCCTTAATGTCACCGCCATTTTGCATCGTGTTGTTGAGTAAAAAAGCCTTCTTTGCGGGCAGTATAGTGTTGAGGCAATGCAGTGTTGCGGCGATGTAGGCTTGGAGTATGCCGGCAACTAGAGGAGGAGAACTTCCGGTTCTCGGGCCCTTCCTTGTGTCCTGCTCGTGAATAGACAGCAGAGTAGTTGAGCTACTGCGGTCAGCGAGTCGGTCTCCGAGTATATATTGACATAGATATAACACATCTCACGATCTTTCGTTCCTGTATAATAACTCAAAGTTCTATCTTCGTTGCCAACTTCACTCCGAACTTTTTAATCGAATCAAATTATTTAAGAACTACAAACAATGGCTTTGAGAGCATGTCGTCCCCAGATGGCGCGAAACCTCCGAACCCCTTCATATATACGTCAATTTCGGCAGGGTATGTAACATTCATCGTCTTTCACTCGCAGTTAAACCGATCAGACTTTGACTCGAGCACAGCAACCGCGGCAAACGCAGTAGTACATAATGCTGTAATACAGCCTACCGTAAAGTCTGCAGATTTTAACTACGACAACTACTACCAGTCCATCATCGATCAGAAGAAAAGCGACAAGTCATACCGCTTTTTCCGCAGTATCACCCGCACACAAGACGAGTTTCCATATGCGAGATGTCCCAAAACTGGTAAAAGAGTCAATGTTTGGTGTTCAAATGATTATGTAAGTCGTCGATCGAGCAATTAACACTAGGGTTGACTATCGACACCAAACTAATCATGGTGTATAGCTCGGTATGGGCAGCAACCCTTCTGTTATAAAAGCCATGCATGCCGCTTTAGATATATACGGAGCTAACTCCGGAGGGTCCCGAAACAGTCAGTCTCTTCTTACATTTTATAATCAGTCCCCCAGAGCTAACCGTTTCCTCTAGTTGCCGGCCACTCGCCATTAGTTGAAGATCTCGAGGGTACCCTCGCAGACCTACATAAGAAGGAAGCATCACTTTACTTCACTTCCGGCTTTGTGGCCAATGAGGCCGCACTATCAACACTGGGGAATGAGCTTCCGGGTTGTGTATTCTTCTCCGATGAGCTCAATCATGCCTCGATTATACAGGGTATCAAGAACACAAAAGCCAAGCGAGTCATCTGGCGGCATAATGATCTCGCCCATTTGGATGCGCAGCTTGCGTCAGTTGCTCCAGGGGTTCCTAAAGTCATTATATTTGAGTCGGTTTATTCGATGTGTGGTAAGCCAAAAAACCCTTCGTGTCACCACACTCACCAGGCTATGAGTTTCCCTCGACAGATGTTAACACCACGATCTAGGTACCGTGGCCCCTATAAAGGAGATCTGCGACCTAGCAGAGAAACACGGAGCGATGACCTTCATAGACGAAGTCCACGCAGTCGGTCTCTACGGCCACCGCGGTGCCGGCGTCGCAGAGCACATGGACTATGCCGCGCACAAGAGCGGTCAGTACAACGGCACACAGCGGTCGCTCATGGACCGCATAGACGTGGTATCGGGCACGGTAGGGAAGGCCTTCGGCACAATGGGCGGCTACATCGCTGGCTCGGCAGCTTTCATCGACATGATCCGGTCCGTCGCCAGGGGGTTCATCTTCACGACAACGCAGTCTCCAAGCGTCATGGCCGGCGCGCTCGCGGCGGTCCAGTACCAGCGACAGGACCCCAGCGATCGCCTCGCCCTCCATCGCAACGTCTCCGCTATGAAGCGGACCATGGCGCACCTGGATCTTCCTGTCCTACCGAACCCGTCGCATCTCCTACCCGTCATGGTTGGCGATGCGGAGCAGACGCGGCGCGTCGCTGATATCCTGTTCAACGAGTATGATATCTATGTCCAGCCTATCAACAGCCCCACGGTCACTGTTGGCACGGAACGGATTCGGATCGCGCCTAGCGGTGCTCATGGACCGGCGGAGCAGGAGATCATGATCGGGGCGTTGCAGGAGATATGGGCGCGTCTTGGTCTGCGGAGAGCTTCGGAATGGCAGAACGAGGCCGTCTGGGATACGTCTTTGAAGACTTCGACGCAGATCTGGACTGATGAGCAGCTTGGATTGGCGCCGAAAGAGGTTCTTGTAGAGCCGATAATGGAAAGTACTCGGGCGACGGCGATGGCGGCGGCCGCCGCGTAAAATGGTTCAATGAGCGGTAGTCGGCAGATCGTACGAGAAATAGACCTAGAGATAGATTAGATTTAGAACCTGCTATCATGAACCTTCAAAATTCCAGCGTCAGTAACTGAGGGCTTTCGCACTGAGCTTTCATTAACAAACACATGTCCATGCCTGCATTAGACTATGGAATATTCTTCCAGGTTCCCAAGACTATATCGATCGGCAGACAGTGGCCTTCTTCGGAGGGTATGCGTCAGCCCGGAGTGGTCAAAACTTTAATACCGATGTATTTCCCATGTACCGTTGCCTTATCGGCGGCATCCGCTACATAAGTAAAGCTGTCAGCGAGGTCGGGGCTTATAATCGATGCGACAAAATCTGTCGCCCCCAAGGGACCCGTATCCTATTAAGTCTGGGATAGTGTGGGCTCTCGTATCGATGTCCTCCTAGTCGAGATGTATTGAAAGAAGTATGTACCGCCGTTGCCTGTTCTGACCAAGCCATGATACCCCCCTGAAGACTCACCATAATCGCCGCTGGTGTGGCATCATCCGACGCAGATGCGAAGGGAATACCTACTACCTATTTAGTATCAAGATGCTCAGATAGAAGTATATAGCCGGTGTGTCAAAGGCACGTCATCCTGGACACTTCAAATGTGAGTCAAGTGGTGCGAATAGCCGTATGAATCACATGATAGCTGACATCTAACGCATGTGTCGCCAAAATTCGGGCACTACAGTAACCCCTGATATTGACTATATGATCGCCATGATATGCCGTACACAGCAATAGCATCAATTAGATAGTATGCTTGATTCGGATCAGTCTGCGTTGATTTGTTGAAGTTGCCAAGTTTGTTACTACCAGAATGATTAGTTTTATATAGCTATGACTATTTAATTTCCTTCTTATATTTTATATATTTCTTTCTTCGTCTTGTTTCTGTTGCTTTTCGAAATCCGAATACCGCCTGATTGTGCGATCTCGGAAATGTAGGTGTCATTGAGGTCCCTTCGGAGTGCTGCCCCGCAACGCGTGTTCGGCCATGACATTGAATTTATCACGTGCAAAACCGAGATTTTAGTTATCTGAAACCCTAATCGAAGGTTTGAATGCACGTTCGTAAAACTGCCTACCTACTCATATACCTAACAACCTACTTACTTATCTTCGCTATCGCAACGGCCGTGATCGGACCAATTGATGACTCAGGCTCGCTGTTGATTGGGCGACAATTCATACATTTGGTTATCCTCTGATTGTCTAGCCTCGCGTTTTGTTATTATTTGCTCTTGATTAGACCTTTCAGTTGTTGAAAAGGGGTTTGGGATGATGTTGAAACCTCCTTTTGTAATTGCATAATTACAGGTATGGTTGAACGGATCAGTTTAAGAATATACCTATGGAGGATCAAATAGCAACTGCGTAGTGATACGGATAATTAACCTTTAGATAGTTAACGCAAGGGGGAACTCAATTCATTGGTTATCATCCAAAAGAATGCTTAAATCGTTGACTGGGTTGGCTGGCATACAAGGTTGCTAATTGACTCCAATACCAAGCTACCAAGGTTTTTACGTATTCAGAGATCAGAACTTTCATTGATTTTCGAATTACTTATAGCTTAATAAAAGAAAGACCAAACAGACTATTAATCTTGAATGCCCAATTAAGAATGTTCCGTAGATCCCTGGAATGATGTTTTGTGAGGTCAGCACGCATCCGCATCGCCGTTTCTCATTGCGTCTCATTCAAAATGAAATTCAGCAGTCTTACTCTTACCTGGCTACTGGGAGCCTCATGCTCATACGTGCGTGGATCAAGGGGGCAAGGGGCACGACTCACCAAACAACATCAAACTATAATTCCAACAAAAAACGCCCTCCTATCCCCATCCCTATCCTAATTCCCAGGAACCATCGCGAAGCCAACCCCTGAATTACATGGAGATTCATTCGAGTTACCCATCTCATTCTCAGCTACTCTCTTCGACGGCTCCCCAGGCCCAAAGACTTGCCGCGGATTCCCGATCCTCACCATCACCACAGCCAACTCCCCACACAGCAACGCGACCTGCTATAATCTTGCTCGAAATGCGGTCGCGCAGTGTGCGTACTTCCTTGTAGCTGAGGGGCTTGAGGGTAATGGTTGCCAGGCGCGCGTATTCAGTGAGCGGGATTGTCGGAGCTTTATAAATCTCGCCGTTTTCACTCCTGTGATCAGGCCGTTCGCGGGGTATTTTAGGAGTTTGGAGGTTGAGTGTGGTGTTGGCGATGTGAGAGATGATGGTGGTGATGGTGGTGATGGTGGTGATGGTGGTGATGGTGGTGATGGTGGTGATGGTGGTGATGGTGGTGATGGTGGTGATGGTGGTGATGGTGGTGATGGTGGTGATGGTGGTGATGGTGGTGATGGTGGTGATGGTGGTGATGGTGGTGATGGTGGTGATGGTGGTGATGGTGGTGATGGTGGTGATGGTGGTGATGGTGGTGATGGTGTTAATGTAGGTGATGGTGATGTAAGTGATGATGATGTAGAGATGGCAATGGCAATATAGGATCAGATAGTGAGACTGGAAATTGAGATGATGGCGACGATAATTATCTAAGTACAGTTGAAGTGCTTCGAGATTCTTGAAGTTCGGTGGGTAGTTATGGCTTGGCAGCTATCAAGGGCTAGTGAGTTGTTAGTCAGCGACGAAGCAGTGAAGGACATTATTGTCACCGAGACAAGAAAGGAATGAAGGTACTGGGTATCTAGCCTTTACTTTTATAGTGGTATAAGAGGATAGGATAAGAATGTTGAGTGGTAGGTGTTCAGGTGATGAATTGCATGTGAGAGTGGGTGTGTCACTTACCTGGCAATGAATTTAAGGTTGAATGTCCAAGTGGGCAGTAGTGACTAGTATATATATGGAAGACACCTTGCTTGATTGAGGAGAGAGAGAAAGGAGAGCAAGGCGTGAGAGAGCATTTACGGACTATTTATAAAAGGAATAGTTAAAAGCCAGAGTGGTGTTCACGAATACGTGTTGAGTTCGTAATATGCCCAGTAATGCAGCAACTTTGTCGAAGCAGAACCTTAAAATCCCGATACTCAAGCAATGATTCAATTCGCCAGTTTACTTTCCGCGATTGTCTCGCCAAAGATATGAGATGTAGATGCAGTCACGGAGCTAAAGACATGGTGCATGTGATTCGCACCTAGGTACGTACTAGGTACATATGGGCGGGGCCAACATCTGCTGCAAAGCCAAACAAACCACTCTTGTGCTGTAGCCTTGATGTATCGGAGCTGGGCTTTGTTTACTTTCACATATTATAGTACTCAACACCATTTGCTTGATCGTCAGTTTGATGTTTTTTCCCAGAGTCCACACTCAAGATGGGGGGCAAGGGGGTTTGGCCTTGTGCATATACCAAGGAGGCCCCTGCTCTAGCTGGCGTACCGGAGCGTCAGAAAGAGCTGCCAGCTGTTCAGCAGCTGTTCCGGAGGTCCCCGTTTCTTTGACGCGACTTCCCAGCTCTCTTAGGCCCTCGGGCCCTTGATTTACCCCACCTGCCCTCATCGCGCTTGCCTTTTCTTTCTTCTCTCACCAAGATAATAGAGGGGCGATGGGGAAAGGGCGGAGGCGAGGCATGTGCGACCAAACGAGCTTAGACCGGTGTGACGCCAATGGAACACCAGCAGCGATGGCTGTCCCACTCCGGCCTAGGGTGTCAGATGACGCCCGGATGGCGGCTGGATGACATGACAACGAGGAAGGGAGCTGTTTCCATCCCTCCCACCCTCCGAAGCCACCCGCACTCAACACCACGAATCGCCATCATTCACCAACCCATCTGCCGAACTGTGGCTTCACTCACATCCCCATATCCGTCCCGAGTCAACACCCACTTTTAAACTTCCTCTCGGCATTCAAGCCCACAGGCGCACAGGGTACTTACTCACTGCAACTTCGCACACCGAGACCCCTAGCTTTTCGAGCTGTATGCATACTTAAATCGCTGCACGCCCGCGATAAAAGCCAAGAGGGAGGCCCGACAACTTCCATGCACGATTCACCTACCCTCGCATTCCCGCCTGTGCCTATCGCCTGGTCGCTGTTGTGCATTACTTGATCAGCAGTACCCTGCGCCCACACAGCATCCGAGATCACCCCTCACTCCCCTAGACTCGGTCCAAGTCATAGCATAGGAATACCACGTCGAGGCCCAGCTTTCCTGCATTCACATAGTGGTAGCCTCAACCGAACAAGTTGTTATCATACTGCCACGATACGGCGTAAGGGAGAGGAGGCCCAACGCTCTTCTTAAGCACGGCAACGCAGCCCAGTGGGAATCATTCAACATGAGTAGTCCGCGACGACGTATAGAGACGGATGTATGTGCTTTCTGCCATCCTGACCCGACAACTTGTTGGCTAACCTCGTATCTGCCTACAGGTCATGAGGTATGTCCCATGGCTAACCTCTAAGGGACCCCCCTACCCCCTTCCCTCAGAACAACGTCACTAACAGCCCTCAGATTGTAGGAGACACACCCCATTCCCATCCCTAGCCCCAGCCCCCATACAGACCGACCTTCGTCATGTGTATACTAATATGCTGTTAGGCTCATGAGCGACTATGAAGTTACCTTGGTCAACGACAATAGTAAGTGAACATCACACAAGGTCTTCATCTCTATATACATCGTGACACCAACAAAATTCACCTTGTAGTGTAAGGTCCTCACATACATCGATTTATCCACTCTACGACGGCAAACCTAACTTCCCCTCCCCCTCCAGGCAAGAGTTCTTTGTGAGGTTCAAAGGCCCGGCCGACAGTACGTTATCACCCCCTGAGCCCAGACACCACCCCATGCTGACCTGCTGACCTCGTCAGCACCCTTCGAGGGCGGCATCTGGAAGGTCCACGTCGAGCTCCCCGACCAGTACCCCCACAGATCCCCCAGTATCGGCTTCGTTAATCGCATCTTTCACCCCAACATTGATGAGCTGTAGGTATAGTCACTAGAACAGAACAATGCTTGTCCCCAGGCCATATACTAACAGTGGTGCCATTCCCAGATCTGGGTCAGTGTGCCTCGATGTCATCAATCAAACATGGTCCCCCATGTTTGACATGATCAACATATTCGAGGTCTTCCTCCCACAGCTGCTGGCGTACCCGAACGCCGCCGACCCCCTCAACGGCGAGGCTGCCGCGCTTTTGATGCGTGAACCTAAGAGCTACGAGGCGAAAGTAAAAGGTACGTTTTGTCACCCGCAACTTGAAGCAAATCATATTTCTATCTTGCCTTTCTCCCCAGCTATATACTAAAAGTCGTTTACGTAGACTACGTACAGAGGTATGCCAACAGGGATGCTGCTGAGCAGGCAGGCGCCGAAAGCGACGATGACTCTGCCATGTCTTCGGTGGCTAGCTTCAACGAAGATGATGACGAGGACGAGGCCGAGCCCGCGGGAAAGATGGATGACGTGTAGGTACACAGCGCATTACGCCAACGAGCTGATCGCTCGACGTCTGGCATAACCAAATTCCCCGGAGGCGAGAACGGAGCCCATCGAGGCCCATCGAGGTCATGCCTCCGTGTTTGCGAACATCGGAACAATGGCCATCTACGCAACGACATGATGCTGCAGGCGTTGTTCATGACTACAACGGCCTATGGATTCAATATCGTTCACCCAGCAGGTTATCACCTGGGGGACAATATCCTACAACAGTGTTTTGCGCCTAATGACCTTAACTCTGATAGGGTTTGAGCAGCACTACACGCCGCTTTCAGCCCCGACCATCTCGAAGATGACGAGAGAAATGGTCTGTGAATAGGGATGGATAGCGGGAGTGGGGCCATTCTCGTCTGCAAGTTTCCTTTGTCCAGGAGGAATGGATTATCCAGAAGAAATGGGTTATACTACCGACCCTCATTTTCATCTTGCTTTACGAACAAACGCTTGAACAAACGCTTGATACCGCGATGAACTTATGAGAAACTCGCACTATAGATTGCAATTGAATTTCACTGCGCCCAGCTCAATCCTTTCCAGTCTTCTACTTCTACTGATACTAGGTAGATCGTGAATGTTATGCTACGTGCTTATATCTGCTTGTTAACTGCTCAGCCTTGTAGTGCTTATTCATGGTAATCTGAGCATGTTTGATATCAAAGTTTCTCCGATATTGTTGTTCCCTGACTTTAGACATCAACTGTGCTTTAGTTTCATGTGCCGATGACAGATAAAAAAACTTAAGGTTTCGATTCGCTTCACGTTTCACGTCGATTTCGGCGTTGTTAATGGTATTGTTGATCTATTTCTCGAAGCCGATTCAGGGATCATCTCGTGCGGAGGGTTCCGGGCCGAGATAGGGATTTTTCATGTATAAATGAAGTTTAAACGACTACCTACGGGGTCGCTTGCATATACGTGAGGACAATGAAGGCGAGCACCTATTTTATAGTTGTTCTGTAGTTGTTTGATAGTTGTGAGGGAGGGACGCTTCTGCATGATGATGTAATTTGCGCAGTGCATGATGGTTATACGGGTACCTACGGGTACCTACGGATCGTCCCCGCTGGGCTGCCGTGTCTACCTACCTAAGGTTTCTATGTAAGGTACGGTCTTTTATTGATAGGATGATGGTACCTTAGGTTCAAGTCACGGTCACCAGGAACCGGCAGGGATTTACCCGGCGGGCAGGCGTCGAAGCGTCGAACATGGCTGTCTGAAAGGCTGGCACCGGCAGACACGACGATGATGCATATGCAGGAGGCACATACCGTCACTGGGAGGCTACCCTCGCCCACCTCGTCCAGGCGCTGCGATGCGAGGCCATGTTGAAAAAAAATGAGCTAGTTGCTGTACTGTACGCTTGGACCAGCACTGCCACCTCCTGCTAGTTACCCGGCACACCTTTTTTTTTTTTAACTCGGGCCTCGCCGGGGGAATATGCAGTCAACAACCACCGCGTTTCGGCGTTCGGCGTTAGTGCCGAAAGAAGGAAGATTGTTGCTGGCGTGAACCCTGGCCGGCCGGCCGGTCGGCGTTCGGCGTTTGTGCCAAAGAAGGAAATTTGTTGCCGGCTCGCACCCTGGCCGGTCGGTCATGGTGGTCCATTTGAGCCGGCACCTACACGGTCAGATGAGGCTCTGCCGGGATGAGGTCTTCACTTGCCTGTGCTGCTTATTTGCTTACATATCTACATACTTAAGTATACTAGGTACGTAGTTAGTGAAACTGGACCTGGACACTGAACACTGAGATACTGCGACACAGCTTAGATCACTTGCTGGGTGGCCTACTCACTCACTCACTAATCAGTTGTTTCGAAACCAAGATGTCTGTTTACCTTTTCGGTCTATCTATCTATTGTCGGTGTGATAGGTATTCGAGGTGCGTGTTCTTGAGCTACCTTACCTAGGCTGAGTAAGTAATTCGAATCCAGATGAAATCCAGAAGTGAATCCAGGGAACAGGTTGAGCGACAAGAGAGATGAGACAACAGATAGATGTCCATACAATACAATACAATGCAGAATCATTCATTCAGCACCAGCATCATCCGATCCGCGGACCCAGCCTATGTGCGATACAGATACAGATACAGATACAGATACAGATACAGATACAGATGCATGCATGCGTATAAACATGAGTATGAGCAAGAGTGCGATAACTCAACAGGACATGACACCCACCGGCGAGGGACGTGTCGGGTCATCTCGGCCCCTGAGCTTGAATTGTTTCCGACTCTTTCCGATTCCATCCTTCCGAGGAGAACAGGGGGGGCTCGAGTTCGATTACGGGTATGCTTACGAATTTTTTCATTTTTGACTTCATTGAATTTCAATTGACTCACTCGCCACCTACCTACCTACTAAACCTAAAGACCTTGCTGGCAACCTTGTTGGCGTGGCAACGGCACCGCGGGCGATGGCGATGGTAATGGTGATAGTGATAGTGATGTTACAGGTACAGGTACAGGTCGGTTACCTCCCTGCGTCTAGAACCTTCACATCATATCGTATAGCCAGCCAGTCAGTCCTAGTCCTAGCTTTATCTTTCGTAGAGCCCTACCTATGATGACTAGATAACCCAGTAGATGACCACATGGTCGGTAGCTAGAACACGAGAAGGAATACTATGTTGTGGTTGGCCATAGCTATCTATGCTTATTAGTTCTAGTCCGTACTTAACTTAATATTTTTTTGAGTTCGTATCTGATTGCAGAATCGATAAGGTATGGAAAGATAAGATAAGAAGTCGGAGGAAAGGCAAGACGTTGCGATCAGGTGCATGCACACGGACAGATAGGGAAGTGAAGGGGGACGCGGCGTCTGCTATAGATAGAAAACCTTTTTTAGAGTTTGAGAAAAAAGCTTGTATAAAAAGGTGTTAAGAAAGGCAAGACAAGGCAGCCTTCGGGCAAGTAGGGGAATGGAGTAGAGAGACGCAATAGGAATGGATGGGCGAGGAAAGGTGGATGGGGTTGGAGCTGCAGAAATTGATAGGCAGGTATAATGAATTTAAGTCTACGTGCAGATAGGTGTAGATGGGTATATAGGTTAGGTAGTTGAATCAAGAAGCTGATGAACAACTAAACGAGCTACGAAAAGTAGAACGGTTGGGTCTACGCAGATGAGAATGAACATGCAAAACACGGCATTAAGGGTAAGAAGAAAAGGAATAGGCCAAGGAAGCCAGAGAAAGTGATGATAACGGACGGTCTTTAGGGGTAGAATAGGGGTGAAAAGAAAGAAGAGAAAGAGATTAACACACATAATACGCCTGTAAAGATCTTGGAATCAACAACAGTTGACTTTGACTGATTGCGCCAAAAATGGCAGGGTATCACTTCTATTATATTTCGTTTCACGGATAAACAACGCCGTTAGTCCCATGAGAGAACCAACGGTATATAAGGCTCCATCTCTCCGCGACATTTCGCCTTTCCAATGATTATCTCTTAAACGGTAGGCATCTCAACGCCAGGCATGAATGAGATCCTTTTTATCAATGTGCCTCGTTATGTCGTAATTCGTCTCATATCATCTTGATTTTAGGTCTGTCTTTTCGCAGAAGTCACGAGAGGATGGTAGGTTGTATGTGATTGGCATACAAGCACGCAGGTAAGACCTTCAGGCAGGTCAGTGTGTATGTGTATGTAGTCGGATGTCGTCCGTCCGCGGCGCGGGGTCAGTCCGAGTCCGAGCCGTACCCCACCAATCCGAGCGCGGCCCGGGCCGTTGGAGGGCCTGTGCCTATGCCTGTGTCTGGTGTGCGACCCCTATCCGAATCCATATCCGCCTTTCCCCCGGACGGAGGTGTTATTGAGGATAAATGCGTTTTCCCGGTGCCTGTGTCCTCTGACTCTCCCTTCCCTGACTTAGCTTCCTCCTCAAACCCTCTACTCGGCTGTGATGTCAACGATTCTCGAGTCTGTGGTATAGTAGACGTACCCTCCCGGTCCAAACCCACTCGCTTCCGCTTTATCCCCTGAATCCGATTCGATTTCGCCGCCAGCTCGGATGCGGATGCGGATATTGATGCCGAAGAAGGAAACAGGAACGGGTCGTGAGAAACCCTCGTGTTCCTCGTCACCGTCGAAGCAAGCGACTCGCGCGTCTGAGACGCTTTGATCTCGGCCTTGAGTCGCTTCTGTTTCTTACCATCCCCCGACATCCGCGCAGCATCCGTTGACGTCCTCGCAGGTGAGCTCCTACCTGAACCTGTACTCTGCGCAAATAAGGGTTTCGAGAGCGCCGCGTCATTCATCTTTGCCCTCCTTTCCCTCTCTCCATTATCTTCTTCAAGGTCCCCGCTCTCGTCTTTTTCCCTATCGGTACTGCGCCCTTCCAAAGCGTCCGCGACCCCAAAGTCCACCAGTTTCGCCCTCCTCGCATCCTCCTCGGTGGCTGGCAGTAGATCGATCCCCAAACTCAAGCGGTCCCTCAGATCCTCTGTGCTCTTGGCATCTTTCTCGCGACTCTTCCTCCCCACACGAAACGCAGCGCGTAGACGGCGATTCTGTGCGTACGGGTCCTCCCAGGATGTGCGGCTCGCGTCTTCGAGCTCGGCGATGCGATGCGAGCGCTCGATCAGGACGCCACGGTCCTCGATGGTCTTCTCGAGACGCGCGAAGGCGTCGGCGCGTAGAGTGGCCTGCTCCTTGGCCGTCTGGATCTCCCCTGCTCCTCCTATTCCTAGCCCCCCGATACCGCCCGCAGCTAACAGATGGCGCGTGGTGACCAGGCTGTCATCCTGATCGTCTCCCGTGTCCCTCCTGGTGCCGCCCTCGTGTACGACGTACTCTGCATTCGCTGGGTCGGTGCGTATCTCGATGAGGCCGCCGCATTCGGTGTGGCGCATGCGGAAGCTGAAGATGGGGGTGGTGTGGTAGGCGCCGACCTTCTTCTTCTCGGCGTTGAAGCGCACGCCCTGGCCGATGATGGTAGGCTTGGGGCAGTGGGAGCACCAGACGCCGAAGGGCATCTCGAAGCGCACGGTCAGGATGCCGTCGCTCTTGAGCTTGGAGGCGCGGGCGCCCAGGGCGTGTTTCTTGTTCAGAGCATTGCCGGATATGGTGCCCTCGAGGTCGGGCGGGACGTACCGTCCCATGTTGAAGCCCTGCATGATTCGGATGGGTTGTGGGGAAGAACACGCGGGGTAGGTTCGGATTCGGGTGAGTAAAAGTCGTAGGCGAGAACCTTGATGGCCTGCCAAGCCAGTGCGGCGCAAGTGTTGGGTCGTGTCGGCTGCCTTGTCGACGCCCGTGCTGGTCTAGACTGTGTTCGACCCGCGGGAAAGGTGCGTATTCGAATTCAGAAGCCACTATGTCGTCGTACTGTGTGTGTGTCTACGAGGAACCCTCGGTAGTCGGGAACTGGCGAACCGGTAGCAGGGCGACGGATTGCCTCAAGGGGGGGACAGGAGCTGCAATATTCATCGGAGTTATGAAGGCCCGCTTCAATATTTGGCCCAGTGGATGGGGGATATGCGTCGCTTCGTCACGAATGTCTCGTCGTGATGGCTTCGTTATATGCGCAGGAGGCAGCTTTAATTCTTCGTGCACTCTGTCTTGCGAGGTGTGAATCACAAGGGCACCGACAACGGGGCGAAGACACCATGGTCCAGACTCGGAAAGCGGGGTGCTAGACGATGGCGGAGATTGGGAAGCACCTTGTCGTGATGCGACGAGAGGATGGTCGTAATCATAGGTATAGTTGAACATTAAGGAAGAAGGATGGTTGCGCAGGTTCCAAAGTTAGGAGTAGGAGGTACTAGTAGATAAATGACCTTGATGGTTAAATGGGTCCAATGGGGCCCTCTGCTCCACCCCCACCAGACCCTCGTTGCTCAAGCCTTAGGCCCCGCTAATGCGCCGCTGCAGCAGCTCCCTAGAACAGCCCCGCTGAAAAGTGTAAGTGAGGAATCTCCAGGTTGCCTGACCTCGACATCTCATACACTTTTTGGTGTTGAGTGACATATAATTACAGAGAACTCATAATGTAAATAAGGCAAGTATCAAAACACAGTTGGTTCTATTTTGATTTGAAGCCCTACTAACTAACGTCCTTAGAAGAATATGCCCAATGCAGCTGCACTAGTAACAGACCGTAGCATCACTGCCGTAACATACCTGTTAATAACCCGACGCAACCCGCCTCCATAGACGGGATGTATTAAACCAATAGATAGATGGATCCCTCGAAATATTCATACAGCAGTCAAACACGAGAACCTCAACACCAGGACCTAAAATAAAACGTGTAAAAGCCGACGACAACTTTGTCCAATCGTCCCAACCACTTACACACACCCTCCCCGACTTCCACACTTCCACTTCCACACCTACTTCCCCTCAACAGCATACAACCCCCTCGGCCGTCCCCCAGCGCACGACGCAAACTTCCACCACCGATTATGGTACGCACCACCAACATTGACGAGACCCCACTTGACAGGCCACGGGATAGGCGGCCAGTTCTCCCAGAGGCCCTCCTCAACCGTACCATCTAGATTCAACAGGAAGAAAGGCACGACATCGAGGGTGCCAGCTTTAGTGACGGTGCTCTTCCCCCATGTCTTAAAAACAAGTGAAGCCTCAGCTTCTTTCTCCGAGCCCGGCGGCGGCGCGTTGGGGTGCGATGCCAGGGCGGAAATGGTGGCGATCTCGCTGTGGAAGTGTGCCGAGAAGGATTCTTGGAAGGTTGACATGATGCGGCGCAGCTCGGTGCCGGAGAAGTCTTTGGGCGAGCGCAGGGTGGTTAGGTATGTGTGGAATTGCGCGAGGCCGGGGAGGAAGGCTTCTGTTGGGAGTGAGGAAGGTTGTTAGCATGCATGCGTAGGTAGAATCCGAACTGCTCCATCATTTCAAAATAATAATGATCGTCCTCAAAGGAATGAATGGATCAATGAATGGATAATAGGAATGGGTGCTTACGATGCTCCTCATGCGTCCCCTCCCAAATCGTCTTATCATCCAAAACCTCCTCGACGCGCCCAAACAGCGACTCCTCCTCGTCGTCATGATGCGACTTGACAAACTTATACCACGTCAACGCATACCCGATGAAATCGATCTTGTCCACATCTTTCACGTGCGGCGCCTGCTGCCAGATGGAGTTGTAGCCCCTGAAGATGGAATTGTGCAGCAGGGCCATGTGGGTGGCGCCCGTGGTGAACAGGTCCATCTGTTTCGTCGCGTACTGCGGCGTCGTGATCAGCGCCAGCGGAGCGTCCGCCCACGGCGCCGAGGGCGAGGGCGTCGTCGACGTCATGAGCAGTGGCGAGCGTGTGATGAAGAGCCCGATGATGATGGGGATCGCGAGCAGGATCGGCCGGTTGAGGAGCCGGCGGCGTTCGGCGTTCATGGTGGGAAAGATAACAATAACACAAACGGCGATGGGGATTGTTTTATAAATAAGATGGTCGTCCTGTATTGCAGGTTATAGCTATCCCGGGTCTTAAGCAATTGTTCGTCAGGTGGTGTGGTGTATTAGCTATTCCTCGGTAGGTGTGTCGATTGTTGCTCTTGGAAGTTGCTGTAAGTTCTCCCCGCTTGGAAAAAGAAGGACGGGTATTGGCTGAAGCTGTGTTGTATCTAAAGGTGGTATCGTGCTATCGTGTGCTGTGGTGCTATGTTTCGGGGTGCAATCATGCCACTTGACGCGGCATAACCCTCTATCGGATCGCGCTAGTGGTGCTCCGGTGGGGACCTCTCCCCCCAAGGGTCTAGATGCCTGCTCCTTCTAGGCATTCTAGGGGGCTGTGACCGCCCAATTCCACGCCTTCCGATTGGTCGTTATTTGTTTCCCCGCAACTCGCTATGAAGCTATCTTTAGAGCACAGCAATCAAGAAATTCTCATCGAGATCAAGATTAAAGACTGTGTTTGAAGCAACAACAGAACCGTGAATACTGGCATATGAGTATATTCACCAAGAGTGGCATTTTCGGATATCTTCAGAAAAGGTTCGTTTTCTATACACGGATAAATGTTAACTTTACTACCTACATAAGAATATATATCTTGATCGAACCTCGCTAACACGAATCGGTAACAGTGGCGTACCGCAACTCACAAGCCGCTATTGACCATTTAGCTGACCCTTTAACAAGACCGGCTATTAGACATCACGGAAGCTGTGTTGTAGTGATTGAGGGGAAAGCAGGAAAAAGAAACACAGCCCATATTTGGTTTCACCCAATAACTTGGTGAATCCGGACTCATGCCTCGTGGGTCCCTTATCGTCGTCTCAAACAATGTCCAGAATTACTATCTTTGACTGCGAAGAAAACCCCGCCGCTATGGAAAAGACTTCTGAAGGCGCCCATTTGATCAAGGAATCATCTTTGCCGCTTCATAGACGGGGTTAATGGGTTCGCGATTGTTTCGTGGCTAAGTTGAGGTCACCTGGGTAATATTCACATCTCTCAATACATATGCATTGCACAGTCTTAGACATATCTACCTACCCGACTTGGCCTGTAGGATTACCTACTTTGACGATCATCTAGACATGTCGGGTTATCTAGCAATTCAAACAATCCGGTTGCGGTATCTGCTTCGCTGGTTTTTCTCCCCCAAGAAGGACCTGAGGTATCACCCCCATTACATTCATCATCAATTCTCCAAACTCAATTCCCAGAACCCTCTCCCCTAAACATCCGAGCTCCCAGGAGTACATTTATTTGTGTACAACCACTCTACCTAGCTATATACATAATGTAAGTACTTACGACAGTCGCCAAGCCCCATGACACCCAAGGACGATTGTCGGGAACTACTAAGCTAAGTACTAAGTGCACAAATAGATGGATGGGCGGACTTGTTAGCAAATCTATGGTAATGGTATCTGTCATGATCTTGGTCGGGGAGGTAGTATCCGGCCAGAAGACCCCGCCACGGTGCGTCACACCAGCGCGACGGTGATGGGGGATTTGCAGATCGCTCGCTCCCTTCATACCTGCGCCAAGGGAAGGGCGCGCGCGGGGTAGATAGACTACCTAATCTACTAACTTAGCACTAGGTAAGCTTCAACGGGATTCAAACCCTCAACTTCCCATAGGAACGGTCATGTGTGATCGATGATGAGGAATCAGAAACTGACAAAGATTATGTAAGATGCGGACGAGAGGAGAGGAGAGGAGAGGTGAGAAGTGCAATAAAGACGGGCTTTCGTTCTTAGGTAAGAAGGGCGCGCCGGGCGGCCGGGCGAAGCTTCGACATTTGTTGTGGAGAACTCAATACGGTAGTCAGATCAGTTCAGGGACTAGGAAACCAACCACAGCCGTTCATTCATCCCGCACATCTGCTATACTGTGTGGTTGGCTGCATGATGAACAATCATTCCAGGACTTGCTTGTGTAACCAATATACGCTGCACTGAGAATATCGCTACATGAGGTAGCTCCGCTTTTGGGGGGAAGATCCCAAGGCCAAGACAAACAATGCGGGCTACCATACCTGCCGGAACTTGATTGGAAACGATGCCACCTAGGAGGGCGGGAGTATAAAGAGAGGGTGAGGGGGCCTCATTGCATTGTTTGGAATTTGGATACAACAACTATCAATTGACCTACCTTCTTACTATCGTCTCGTGACGTTATACCACTGCTGTATAACGCATCAACCAACCTACCTCGCGATATTCCAACCTACTAAGGAATATATCCTCATCATGCCTGTTGGAGGATGCTTCTGCGGCAAGGTTCGCTACTCGGTTGAGGGCGAGCCGCTGGGCAAGGTAAGCAACGTAAAGCGACACCACAGCATTTCACCTCATCACTCATCCTTACCTTACCTTCCATCACTCTCATCACAGCTCACCTCGAGTCCACTCCCTCACCCGTCATCCTCCCAGTTCCCGACTTCCCTTCCCCCCTCCGGAGAAAGGGAAGAGAGGAGTTCCTACCTCTCTACCTACTTACCTATCCTCCTATCCAACACCTCACAAACACCTCACCTCACCCCCCTCCCCATCACCACCCTCACTAACTAACACCCCCAGGCCCTCTGCCACTGCCACGACTGCCGCAAGATCACCGGCTCAACCTACAGCACCAACATAATCGTCGCAGGACCCAATTTCTCCCTAACCTCCGGCACTCCCAAAACCATCGCTAAAACGGCGGACACGGGCCGCGAGATCGTGTCGCACTTCTGCGGCGACTGCGGGTCGACGCTGTGGCGGGACGGCGCGTCCTTCGGCGACGGAAAAGTCGTGAAGGTCGGAACCCTCGATGATCTCGATGCGCTCGATAAGGCGCTGCCCATGATTGAGCTCTTTGCTGAGCATAGGGTTTCCTGGGTCAAGGGCATTGAGGGCGCGCAGCAGAAGGCGGCTATGTGAGGGGAGAGTGGTGGTTGTGTGTGGGGTGGGATGGGAGGAGTGCGGTTTTGGGTTTGGATGGATAGCGTCGCTTGGGCTTTTGTGGGTGTGTGGTTTGTTGTATCGTGTTCGATTGTCGAATTGGTGGACTGAGAGAGTGCTGGGAGCGTGTGGGATGGCGGCTGGGAATGAACGTGAACATAAACCTGGGAAAGGATGGTATGATGATGATGCTTTGGCGGGCAGTGGCGTTGCTGGGTTTGCGTCGGGTTAGGTTGGGTTGGGTTGATTGATTGAGGCGTGATCGTGAGTGATACCAGGCGTTGATTGATACCGAAGCGTCCTAGCTTGGTAGCTTGGTTGGTTATGAATTGAAAAAGGGGACGCTGTTACCCTATTGAAAACCCATGAGGAGATTACGCAATGCTGTCTAACTCTGACATTTGGCCTACTTCTAGGCATCAACATTCTTACCTTCCATGCTGACAGGCAATCGTTGCCGGAGTAATCAGGCTAGGATTGATGGATCCGATGCAGTAATGGTTGCCAACTGTAATTAATTAATTGCATTCAAAGTTGTAAGGAGACTATCATATTAGAGCCAGTCATTTCTTGCGTGCGGGCAATATGTTCGAATTCGAACTCAGACTCTCGTACTTTTTGTATATCAGCCAGTCTTTCAATAGGCCGTTCTCGTGAACCTTACTATCGCGCACCTAGCCAGTCTCGTATTCAGCTGGCAATGCATCGCCATTTCCTTTGACGCCAGCTCGCTAAAACGTCAGATGGGCTCCGCATCGATTAGTTTCTCTCGCCGGCTGGGTAGTCCAATGTGTTGCGATGATGGCTGCGACTAGACCGCGATGTGGACTAGTAGCGGAACGATAGTGCAGGTGAGAGCGGAAGAATAGTGGTGGGACTATCTATGATGCTCATTTCGGTCACAATAGCAGAGCTGGTAATTAATTTCATGAAAAAGAGGTTCTCGGCAGTTGTTGCTATAATTTTATCATTTAGAAGTTGTTAACCATCGGCAGTATGCCTTCTTACATGCGGATTGTAGTAGGTATTTGATTAGCCAAGGCCATGTGCAGTACCTATGTTCGTAGATTCTCACATGACTAAGCTTCAAGGGCTCGCAGGGTAGATTTCACGACATCGATGGCATTGACACCAGTGACAACTTACAAGGCCTTGTTCGTATTCCGAGCGCTCTGCAATCAATGCACAGGGCAAAGTTGAACGGGTGGAAACACGGATCTCAGGCAGGTGATGGACTAGAAAGTTGCCTAGTCGGAGCAAGCGCAATGCTAAGCTTTTTTCTCGTCGGATGGTTGGCTGGTCTGGTCAGCGCGCTAAATTAGTCGGGGTTGCATTGCGCGCAGTTTGTCTTTGACGATGGAGGCTTGGCCAGATCATGGATGGGTGGATGATCTCGTAACTCCAAGTTAGGTCTCCTCTTAAGCTGTTGTTCTGTTTGTTGCGAAATGAAGGAAGCTAGCGTCGAGAGATATACCTAAATACAGCGCGCAAAAGAGGATATTCGGGCTGCTGTGCCCTTCTCAAGGTTTGCTTGGTGCTATTCTTGATAGCCTAAAGGGGCAGATGCGGTACCGCAAATCATAGTAGACACTTGCTATTTCAGGCCTGGTGCGGGATCTGGATTGGATGCAATCAAACAAATCATTATGCGAAGGAATGCGGTGTCACTGTGGTCACTATGGTCACTCTGTCCAAAAGTCTGTCGTCGCAAGAGAGATCAGCGCGGGGCGGGCGCAGATTACGAGTGCGATGACTTCATGACGACGTGGTGTGCGACGTGAGAGGGTGAGCAGGCGACGCGTTGTTTCGTTTTGTCAAAAGCGAAACGCTGGCTGTGGGTTTTAGAGGATGGGATGCGCCGCGACCAGCTCGATCCAATGGGTGCGCAGCGGGACAAGAAGCAGGACTAAGGAAAGAGAGAAACAGGATGGAGCAGGAATACCGGCGGGATTGGCGATTGGACCTTGCTTGAGAGGGCCAAGTTTAAGGGTACCTAGGTACCGATGGAAAATAAAATCATTGAAAAAAACACTGCCACAATGCGACCCCATCGTGGCATGGAAACAGAAGCTGATACGAAGCCGGAGCGGCGACCCACAAGTTCCCAGCTGCTCCATCTCCCGATCCATGAGAGCGGCACAGTGTGTCAACCCGTATATTCTGCCCAGGTCCTTGCCAGTGGCAGTAAGCTTATTACTCCATGTACTGTTGTATCTTCAACATCAAATTGAGTTCGAGTGCACCAAGTTTGGACGTCGAGATAAGGTCGTTTCCGCTGCCGTCAAAGTTGCATGTGCATTTTGCATCAATAAAGTATAAATCGCATCAGCTGACCTTTCGAAGGTGCGTATAGAGTTGATGTACAATTCGGAATGATGCTGATAATATGCGAGGGCGGGTAGGTTAGGTGAGCTGAGGGAGATGCAGCCCGTGGCATGTGCTGCCGCTGCTGCCCATGCACACAGTACGCAGGGGGAGGTGGATGATGGATGATGGTGGATGCCGCCCTGTTCTTATTTTGATTTGGGTGGGGTGCGTGCCAGACAGAGGCCGTATCAGGTTCGTGGTACCACCACCTGCCAGTTATTTCCGGCCACCGCGATGGTACCACGTACAGAACACACAGCCCTTTCGGGCTGGCAGGGTTCCTGTAGGTAGCTGCCTGCCCGCCTCCTGTGCTCTCGCCTGTGCAGGCTGTTGGCCCCAACCTGCCAGGAGCTGCCTCCTTGGCTCCGCTCCACTGTCAAAAAGTCTTGGCCCCTTTTAAGCGGCGTCAGCCCAGATAGGTTTCAACCACCTGCACTTGGACCTTCTCTTCTCTCGTCATTCCCCCGGTGTGCTTTCCTGTCTCTTGTCTCTTTGTCGTGTGGTCTTGGTCTCGGTCATCCAACTTTTCGACTAGATCAACCCAACTAATCCAACACGCCCTTACACTAACCAACTAACCTACACCAACACTCTTTCACACCCAAGATCGCCTTGCTCTTCGGTGCCACTGCAGACCATCCCTCGCTTCCGGTCTTTTCTCTTCCTCAGCTTGACAAGAGCTACGCGACTGCATTGATTCCTCTCGAAATACGGCTGGTCCAATTCCGTCGCTACACACCATCAACTACACATCAACAACACCACATTCGTAATATCGCGACGCCCAAGTGCACGTCGCACCCGCATCGCCATGAAGTGGTCCTCAGTCCTCGGGGCTGCCGCCCTCTCCGGCGCAGCCTACGCGGCCAGCTACGATGACATTCCCGCCATCGAGGTCTTCGGCCAGCATTTCTTCTACACCAACAACGGCTCCCAATTGTAAGCCCTCTCTTCCTCGCCTCTCACTACGTACTCCCCGAGGACTCAATGACTGATGCCGCGCGACAGCTACATGAAGGGTGTTGCCTACCAGGAGAACTTCTCCCCCAACGGCTCCGCCAACGCCAATGTCAAGTACACCGACCCTCTGGCCGACAAGTCCAAGTGCGCCCGTGACATCCCCTTCATGAAGCAGATCTTCACCAACGTCATCCGTGTCTACGCCATCGACCCCACCGCCGACCACGACGACTGCATGGAGATGCTCGCCGCCAACGACATCTACGTCGTCGCCGATCTGTCCGAGCCCATCATCTCCATCGACAGCAGCGACCCCGAGTGGAACGTCCCTCTCTACCAGCGTTACGCCTCCGTCGTCGATGCTATGCACAAGTACAACAACGTCATCGGTTTCTTCGCTGGTAACGAGGTCGTCTCCCGCGGTAACGAGACCGAGGCTGCTGCTTTCGTCAAGGCTGCTGTCCGTGACACCAAGGCCTACATCAAGTCCCAGAAGTACCGACAGACTCTCGGTGTCGGATACGCCACCGCCGATGTGCCCTCGCGTGATGAGCTTGCCCACTACTTCGCCTGCCAGCCCGACAAGGAGAACGACTCCACCATCGACTTCTGGGGTTACAACGTCTACTCGTGGTGCGGCTTCTCCAACTACCAGAAGTCCTCCTACGGCGAGCGCGTCGACTTCTTCAGCGACTACCCCGTCCCCGTCTTCTTCGCCGAGTACGGTTGCATCGAGGGTATCCCCGGTGGTCCCACTCACCGTCCCTTCACCGAGGTCGCTGTGCTCTACGGTAACATGACCGAGGTCTTCTCCGGTGGTATCGTCTACCAGTGGTTCCAGTCTGAGAACCACTACGGTCTGGTCCAGATCGACGACGACAAGGTCAAGCCCGAGCCCGACTTCACCTCGCTGATGAGCCAGCTCGCCAAGGTCACCCCCACCATCACCGCCAAGGCCAAGTACTCGCCCACCAACTCGCCTCCCGCCTGCCCTACCCCCAACAGCTCCTGGGCTCCCAAGGCCTCGCCTCTTCCTCCTTCGGTCAACCCCGAGCTCTGCGACTGCGTCATGTCCAGCTTGACCTGCACCATCGACTCCGACGATGACGAGGAATACGGCGCCAAGTTTGGCTTCATCTGCGGTGAGCAGGACGGCAAGTACTGCAAGGGAATTGCCCACAACGCCACCCTCGGTGACTACGGCTCCATCTCTGGCTGCACGCCCAAGCAGCAGCTCGCTTTCGTCGCCAACCAGTACTACGAGGCCCAGGACGACACCAACAAGGCCTCCGCCTGTGACTTTGGTGGTCTCGCCAAGACTCAACAAGCCGCGACCGCGAGCACCTGCGCCAGCCTCGTCCAGGCCGCTGGTACCGACGGTACTGGCAACGTTCCCTCGCCCACTGGTGCTGTTGGTGCCGGTGGTGCCAGCAGCAGTGGCTCTGACAGCGCTGCTGCCCCCAGCGGTCTCTCGACCCCTGGCTTCTTCGGCCCGGCTCTGTTCGTCGCTTACATTGTCACCGCCATGGTTAGCGGCGCTGGCATGCTTCTGTTGTAAGAATATGTATGGATTTAATGGACAAGACAGGATCCGTGGATATGTTGGGTTTCTGTATATAGGAGACAGATTGTTACTCTAGCGTATGTATCCGTGTATCAGAATTAAGTTTCAAGCCGCATGACATCGACGAACGAGCATTGAATGTGTTGGGATGTTTACACTCCCACTTGAAGCCGGCATGTGTAGTGTTGAGGTGGATTAATTGAGTAGATGATAGTGGTGTTTTATTATGTTGGCGTAATTAAAGAGATCAGTGGCTAAACGAGTGATGATTTGTCCCCCGGTTTTAGACGATAGAATGTGTTGCTCTGTCCCATTTCTCTTGAGTGAAAGTCCACTTTCTACCAAGTAAAGTTTCTTTGGTGCAGATAACGCAATACTTGCTCATGATCATAACATCGTGATAATTGACTTTGCAGACATATGTACTTCAATACCTTCTACCTATCATAAACCTGACTTCAAACAGGCCATCCATCTTGCGCTACCATCCCTCAATACTTACTTAAATAACTCACCTTACCTTACCTTACCTTACCGTGTAATACTCGTAATATATAACCTTCTTTCCCAATTTCTCAGTTTCTCAATTTCCTAAATTTTCCTCATTTCTCCTCAGTCCCTCTCGTCCCCTCGTCCCCTCGTTCACCTCGTAACCTCAACAAACACCTCATACGTCTCCCCCTTGACAATATCCTCCGCCGCAAACTTCCCCTCAGGCAGCACTTCGCCTTTATACTTCACGACAATTCTCTCATTCTCCTGACCATCACCCCCTTTTCCTCCATTCCTCTCCATACCCTCCACCCTCTGAACATCAACCACAAACCGCGCCCCCCTAAACATTCTACTCACCCGCATGCCCGGCCAATGCGGCGGCATCTGGGGGTGGACCAGGAGTCCGCCGCTATACCCCCTCAGCCCACAAAGCCCTTCAATGAAAACCCGATACGCCCACGACGCAGTGCCCGTGTTAAACAACTGCGACGAACGCCCCGCCGTGCGCGGATACTGCGCGTAGGCGCCGCGGTAGTAGTTGGGTATGTAGAGGGGGAGTTGGCCGCGGTGGATTAGGTCTTGGTCTGTTTCTGACTTTGATGAGGCTGGGGATGAGGATGAGGGGACCCCGGGGACCATTCGACGGAGGACTTCATAGGCTCGTGCGCTTTGCTCTTGGTTTTGGTTTTGGGGGCTGCTGCTGGGAGTGGAGGTGGAGGCAAAAGCGATGCCATACAACGCATGCGCGTAGAATATCGCCGCGTGGTTATACACGGACCCGTTCTCGGCCGAGCCCGGCGCCTTCTGCGTCACGCGGCCGACGTCCTCGCGCATAGCCGTGTACGGCGGCGCGAACATCTGCACGCCGTACGGCGTCGAGAGGCGCGTGTCGATGGAGGCGAGGATGGTGTTTAGATCTGGTCCCGGTTGTGATTTCGAGTCAGAACAAGAAACATCCACGGCGCCACTAAGAATCGCAAACGTCTGCGGATTCAACCACATGCTCCCCTCTTTATCCTCCTTCACCCCAAACGTGACCCCGTCGTCCGTGATGCCTCTTGCGAACCAATCTTCCTTGAAAAAATGCCTCTGTGCAGCTTCGTTCACTTCCGCAGCCGCGGCTGTGTATTTCTCTACGAGAGAAGTATGCCCGAGAGATGCGCACACGGCCGCCCACAGCCGACACGCGTACGCCGTCGCGAGCGTCAGCCAGCCCGAGACGCCGACGCCCTTGTACCCGACCATGTTCATGGGGTCGCACCAGTCGCCCTGCAGGATGTAGGAGAGGCCGCGCGGGTCGCGCTGCGCGAGGAGGTGGTCTATGGCGTGGGAGATGCGGTCGAAGACGGTTTGTCCTTTACTTCCCCCATCATCACCACCATCATTGCCGTTGCTTTTCTCCCTCGCGACCACATCTACATCCAACACCCCGTAATCCCCCGTCTCCGCCAAATACGCCTCCATGGCCACCGGCAACCAAACACAATGATCGGCATGCGGCACCGTATTAATATACTTCAGCTCGGCTTCCTCGCTCAATAAAATCCCATCAGGCATAGCCCCCGTCGTCCCATCCTGCTGACTCAACGCAATCAACAGCGCCTCTCTTGCCACAGAAGGGGCAATATAGCACATCCCCAGCGCGTCTTGTAAGTAATTCCGCGTCTGCGGATCCGTGGTAAGCCGATTCACCGAGCCATGATAATTGACCTGGCGCGGCAGCCAATGATTGACGAAATTATCCAGCCCTGCGTCCGGGGATTGCACCGTTATACACCCCGCTCCGCGCGCAATATACTTCGCATACTCCTCCGCAGCAGACGAAAACGCCACCTCTGGACTTTTCAAATACTTCTCTCTCATCCTCCGCACCTCCCCCTCATCCGCCGCCGGCCCAAGCAAGAAGCGCAACCTCTTTTCCTCTCCCCCCTTCAACGAAAGCCGATATTGCACAACAGCCGTAGGCGTCTCATAGCGCGCCTCGCTGTTCCCCAACTCTTTTTGCATTACAATCCCCTCCGGCGCATGCAGACCGCCTTCGCCTTCAAACGCATCCTGGCGCGCGTCGTAGGCCGTCGGTTCTTCTTCGCATAATAAGTACGTCATGTCCTTGAGACGCAGCCGCTTATGCGCAAAGTATTCGGCTGCTTGCTGGTAGGGGGTCGTGCTGCGCGCGATGATGCCGTTTAGGGAGGGGCTGTAGGAGGCGGATTGCGACATCCAGGACATGTAGCCGATGGGGAAGTAGGGGTATATGCTGATGTTGCGCGGGGTGTTGTTGTGGGAGGTGGAAAGGTTCGTGACAGTCACAGTCCACAGCTCCGCGACGTCGTCTACGGGAAGCGTGAGGGTCATGGTCACGCGGATCCCGAGCTTCTCGACGACCCAGCGGACATCGCTCTTGCCGGCCGAGAAGAGGAATTTGTCTAGCCCGCCTCTGACGGGTTCGTAAGGCGCTGAGAAAACACTTCCACCTCCACTCCCACTCCCCTTTCCATTTCCATTTTCTTCCGTTATACTGCAATGAAGGTCCTCGTCTTTCACATACACGAACCGCCCCGGGTGGTGCGCGTAGTAGTTCTGCTCGGGCTGCATGAAGGTGCGCGCCTCGAGACACGGCGCGTGCGTGTACTTCGCCGGCTCCGGCTGCATGAACTGCGCGATCGCGTACCCCCGGCACGTCACCTGGATCATCATCCGCTGGTTCCACAGGAACGACGCGGCTTTGGGGAGGAGGGTTGGGCTTGTGAGCTCGTAGCGCGAGCCGTCGGTTGTGGGGCCGCAGAGCCTGCCATCTTCTTCATTAACGTTGCCGTTGCCGTTCTGGGACGGGTTTGACGCTTCTGGCTTGGGAGCCATTTTGCGCTGGCTGGATGGTGGCTTGGTTTTGGGTTTGGTGTTGGTGTTGGTGTTGGTGGTGATGGTGATGAAGGCTTGCCGGCTCCGTACGGAGTCAGGAAGGAAGAGCTCGCCGGAAAATTGTTGCGTCCGGCTCGGTTCGGTTCGGGGTCGTTGTGGGTAAAGAGAATGGTTGCCAGTCCCGGCTTGGCATGAGTTTTGACGATTGGAGAACGTGAGTAGATTTCAAGTCATGTTTGAAGTCGAGAGTTCCGGGATTCAAACCCTGAGGAATAAAACGAAATTTGAAGAGAACTCTTGCTCAATTGGAAAAATAAACGAAGTAACAAGACGACTTGATACGTAAGTGAGAAATTTGCGTAAGAGAGAAAATAGAGAATAGGGAAAGCAAGAAGAGTAAGACGACAAAGAGTTCGTGTTCCTCTCTCTCTCCACCGATCGCCGGACGCAAGAGTCAGTCCTGTTGGCGCTTGCGTGCCATACTGCATTTTACTCCAAGTTAAATCAATCCATGGCATTGCGCCTGCCGCTCCCCATGACCCCCCCGGATGAAGCGTCCCGGCGCCGTTCCCTTCACCGGACCCGCAAGCGCTTACTTTCTGCAGCTGCCGAGCACGGAAGAATGCGGCGGATAAAGAGGATCGCCGAGGGCCAACCCCAGATTTGCGATGCGCAGTTGGGGTATTGGTAACCCATTGATTGGTTTACTTATTGGCCCCCGCTGTGGTACTGACTTATCAATTGGAGAGAATATGTAAAAATGCTGTTTGGTTCACCGCTGTTATGGTGCGGTGCGCCCCCATCTTGGATTCGTTGTTCAATCATCGGTGAGAGTGTGGGGGGCGTGCGACTACAGGCGACTCCTTTCCAAGATTTCGCGAGATCGTGCAGCTAGACCCCCCAAATTATGCGAGTTGGGGTATGTTTGTTTGCCTGGGGTTTGACCAATGCATTGTTCCAGCAGCTCGGGGACAATTGGAGTATCGGGGAGATTCACAAGTTGGAGACCCATTGGACGATTGACAGAAACAGAAATTACAGGATGATGTTATTGCAGGCAAACAAACATCAGGTGCTAGAGAGGCTTCGGATATGGTAAAAGTACCCCTGCAGGACGTTAGTCAACTGCAAGGGTGCGAGCGATGAATTTCCTCAGCTCCAAGCCTACTTTATCTCTCACTTGGCTATCATATGATCGGTTTATCTCCATTCATCAGTGCTTGACGGTATTACATGCAGACGCACGTCAGCACGGCTCGGTGCCCTCTGCTGCGACACGTGCGCATTTCAGCCTAGCTAGGTCGTTTACATTGGACTTGGTATGCGAAGATCAGCACCTCGCGCGAGGCACTTATTCGGAATTTCGGCCCGTGGGAGCAGGGAGTTGAGCGGACAGGATGTGGAGTCCGTCTGGGCACGCAGTTGTCGATAAGTGCCTCGGTAAGTAAGTAGGTATGACGAACATATGTCTCTGAGAATTTTCACGATCCTAGGTAGATAACGAACGAAATCAAGTCTCGAGGTTTTCACGGTACGTTGTTCTAATAGTTACATGACAGACAGTACGCAATCTTCTTGATGCGAAGAGGAATAGGTCCTTTAGTTACACACTACAATTGATGTCGTGACACCGAAAGTGTACAATCACCGTTGCCTTGAATGCGCGACCGCTGAAGTCGACAAACACAAAACCTCCCAAACAAACATACACAAAGCGCACTGACCAAGCCCCCGCGCCTTAAAAGCAGCCAGCATACCTGCTGCTGGTTGGAATAAAGAAAAGGGAGTCATTCCGTAGTTCTCTCAAGTAGAATGAGCCAGGCGGAACCGAAACCTCTCAATCGCGTGTTCGCGACATAGCCATCAACCTTAATCTTGACCGAAGGACAAATTCAAGTAGATGTCCGGTCAGTCGCACATAGTTCTGGACTCCGGAAGCAACCCCAGGTAGCCCGGCTTTATTTCATAGAAATGACAAAGTAGAAGGCGAACCGTTTCAAGGAAATCTAATCGGCTGGGTATTGGGTGTTTAAAGCAACGAAAGAGTGAGCGAGTAGAAGAAAGCCAGACAAGTAAGACCCCTCAACACGGATCTACACAGTACAGATCTCACACGGTCTGCGGAAGACAACAAAGCGATGCTATAGACAGCCTCGATTTGTCCAGTGTGGCATAATTACCTCAAAAGGGAGCCGAATGGCCTTCTCTCCGCTTGGCCAGTATCTTCACTGTCGGAGACACGATGAGAAAGTCGAGCAAAGCGAACATCTTGGGCCTTCCCTCACCGGGTCGGAAGGCAAAGTCGTACTCGGTGAGCAGCTTGACCATGATCATCTTGATCTCCAGACTAGCAAAGAAGCGCCCCGGGCACGCCGAACGGCCGTAGCCGAAGCCGAGATTCGACCGCGTGGCGGCTGCGAAGTCAAGGTCCCTCGACGCGGGGTTGGTGAAGCCTAGCGCCTGCTTCTCGCGGTACGCGCGGAAGGCGTCGAACTTGTCCGGGTTGGGCACGTACTCGAGGTCGTGCTCGATTTCCGACACGAACATGGTCGTGTAGGTGCCCTCAGGAACGTGAATGCCGTTGCGGAAGGTATACGGCTTCTTGAAATACCGCTTCATGCCCAGCAGGATAGTGGGCGAGGTGCGCTGCGACTCGCGGAGCAGGCTGTCGAGCTTGTAGAGTCGGTCATAGGGCATGTCGTGCCATCCCTTGGCATCCACGGCGACAGACTCGATCTCAGCACGCAGCTCGGCGAGCAGCGATGGGTCTGCGGCCATGATATCGTACAGCGCATTCGTGAGGCGGGTTAGCGTTGTGTGGATTGACGCAAACGCGAGGAGGATCTGCACATGGACGACTGAGGCCGGAGTCCGCTCGTTGCCCTTGACGCTCCCCGCGAGCCAGCTCATGACGTTGGTGTCCGCGTCTTCCTTGCTGTTCATCGGATCCCAGGAGCCGCTGTCGTTGGCTTTGAGAAGCTCTTCGATCTTGGGCGATAGGAGTTCTCGCGCTTGCTTGACGCAGCGACGGCCCTTCCAGTACGAGGGCAGGAAGAGAGCTACGGTGGGCTGGATCAGACGCGGAACCATGCGAAGCATGATCATGGTTTCCATCACTGTAGAGGATTGATTGTCAGCAGAAATCAGGTAAAGAACTTCGCAGGATCACTAACAGTGTTCGGTGTACTTCAGTCCGATATGAAGCCACTTGGGGTCGTCGCAGAACGCTGGCCCAACCAATGCTGTTGCATTCACCCTGGCAGCTACTTCCCCGAATACGTCGAAAGGTGTAATCTCAGTCCAGTCCTCTGCCTTTGGGAAGTACTTGGTAAACGCGGCTGTTGCAGCTTTCTCAAGTATGGGTGCCAGTGCTGGTATCTTGGGGGTCAACCGCCGCTGCACAATAGAGAAATGAAGACGGCTGTCGAGAATCAGGCTGATGCTGGTATATTTCCCCATCAGCTCGTTCTCGGTTCCCTCAGACGGCCCGGCGTGTGTGACGGGAAGGCTCGAAAGCTCGTCGAGCACCTCATACGGGAGGACAACGACGTTGCCGTCAGTGCGAATGAACTGGACAGCATGGTGCTTGAACTAGGAGGTCAAACCGGTCAGTGTGACTTCTGGACAGTTACCAAGATGGCCAACTTGCCTTTTGGTAGCTCTTTCGGCAGAGTTGCGACGCTTTAATCGTGAAGATGAAATTCTGGACAACTCGGGGTACTAAAACGGAAAGACCCCCCGCGATAGGGTACTTCTTAGAAGACTTCCAGTTCGCGTAGGTATCAGTTAAGTAGAAGTAGAGCAGTACAGCTGGAATAATCCAGTATGGACTGATGGCTACATCCATGATGAGGATGTTTCGAGTTGAAGTTGATACGAGTATGCCACAATGTCTCGCCTACAAATTGAAAAATAAATCGCCTATATACTAGGTCAAAGGCAGTTGTGAATGAACTACCAATTTGCTAGCTGGGACTGCGGACAAAAGACGATCACCAAGAGGTGAGATTACAATGGGCAACTTGTAGTGAATGCCCTTTTGCAGCATGTAATAGTAACCCGAGCACTTGTTTTTCATGACCCCGCTGTTTTGTCTCAGCCCTCTCGAGTACTGTACTTACATGTGGCTGTATGCACCCCATATAGTCAATGTATTTTCTGCCTTGATGGCTTGCTGGAAGTGAAGCATGGCCACAGGGTGCCAACTGGCTGGGCCGAGTCTTGTGTCTCGTGTGAATGAAGGGAGGTGCAAACTTGCCTTGAAGGAAGCCCGCATGGAGGGAGGATCGGGCTGTCGCCAGTGCAACCCAAACATCCAATATATGACTCTTGATGGGCCGCCACATGGACTCGGATATTTATGGGTATCAGCTCTGGAGCCAGCTAGAAAGCACTGGTCATATTGTCTCTCGAATCTGGCTCTCGACTGTTAAGATTCGTGCGACGTACAGCGACCTAGACGCGTCGTTCGGACTGATGCAGACATTGTAGGGCTAATCCCGGCCGGGGTGGCGCCAAAAGCGTGGAATTCCGCAAAGAAAAAGAAACCAATAAAGAGCGCTGGGTGCTTCTTTCACCCTTTGGTAATGCCGAACAAAGCTGCCTGGCACAAACGAGCCTAGAGGCTTAGAAGAAAGAGTCAAAAGATGTCTTTCCTAAAAAGATTCACTGGCGATTCTGATTCGCGCGGAGAGCACTGACCTCAGCAATTAGGCTCAGCACCTAACCTCAGGTAGGTTACCGTGAATCCTCGAGCCCCATTGTTGACCCATATTAGGAGGCTTTTTTCCTCTTGGCTATGAGGCGTGAGCGTAAGTAGGTGCATTCACTGGATTCACTGAGTGAGCTCCTTTTTCGATAGTTTCGGTGTAGGTAGAAAGAGCAGAGTTAAGACATGACTGCGACGTTGTATTCTTGTTCTTGAGCAACATGTAGATCCGTACCACATAGGAAGTACTTAAGTAGATAGATACACGCGGCAAACTCCGCACCGATTAGGTCACCGAGCTGCAATGCAAGATTGGCGGGATCTTGATCATGTCCGACATGCCTGTCGAGGCTGTCACACACCGAGATGGGGGTCGGACCCTTGACGGACTGCCACGATTGATTGTCCCTCCGGTACACAACCACACAACTCCTCGCCGTCTTCGACAATTAGCAAGCCGAGCTTCCGACCAAGAACGGCCTCTCTCGCGGTATTGCTCGGTGGGGTCGTGAATAGTCGCGTCTAGACCGGATCTTCGCGCCACTAACATTCAAATCACCATGCTGTTGCCTATCCACTAACTGGCATATGACCCAAAAAGAGAACTGGAGGCAAAAGCACGGCGCTCGAAGGGTCTAGTTTCGCATGAGTACATTCTCTTCACCGAGACTGGTCGAGGCTGGTGGTGGTGGTTGCTCAACTGACTTGAACTTTTTAGTCTCGAACCCGCTTTAGCGCCAGGAATGAGTGCTGGTGGGCCGACCGCGGGCGATCTCGTGCTTCCCACTGATGGTGAATTGCGCCACATGCATCTTTCCGCGAAGCTCAAGAAGTGGCGTCTAACATATGATCAAGTTGTTGTCGGAGGATGCGTATTGCTACTTAGGGAGAGGTAGCTCGTCAGAAAAAGTGAGTTGCTGAGGTCTGACGACTGGAATTTCAATGCTTCCAACTCAACCTGCTCTTATTATAAGCAGAGTCCAACGGCCAAAGGGACGTAATACATTGTCATTGTTGGCAAGTTGGCCGTGCGCTTGGCTTCGTCACCCAAATCGGGGCTTTCTCTTGTTGTATGCACGTCAGCTGACAGATATCTGCCTGAATGCAACACCACAGCCCTATTTATATGCCTACTGTCGCATTCCACGACGAACTAAACCCTACCAAGGCTTACTTGTTCGTGGGTGCTTACGTGGGCTCAATATAGTCACCGCTTGTTGGCCGCGAGAGCCTCATCGTGCGAGAGGTTCGTTCGAGACGGGCGCTGCATTGCTGGACGCGGCTTTGCCGACTATGGTCTTGGGGTCCGTAAAATGGCGGTCACTGTCCGGGCAAATAGAATCCAGAGCCTCCCCATCCACGTGTTCAAACTTGACTTCATCTGTAATGATTCGTTGGTATTGACGATTTGACAGTCTAGGTAGTATACACTCGATTCCTATCTAAGCCTCGGAGAATGTCGAGCCGATCTCACCCCACTTCATGTTACTGAAGGTAACCTGAGGGTGTGGCTCGATCTTCTGGATGTTCTTCGGGTCGCCCTCGGTCGCATTACAAGGACCAGCGCCCTGCGACTCGCCGTCAAGCCATTGCATGAAACCGCCCTCATCCCACCACAGGCTGAATGTCAACACCATACCACGGGTCAATGTCTCGCCAAAACCTGGGTTCGCGCCCAGTCTCATGAACGCACTCGCGCCGGTCGCCTCGCAGTACTCATCAGTCGCGTAATCGACAGCTGGTACGCCTTCCTTCGCGATCGTCTTGGCCTTAATGACCTTGCCACCCTGAAGATAGAGACGACGGACTCCGAGAAGCACTCCGCTGTCGTCGGCAGGGAATTGCGTCACGACCGTGAATGGCTTCGACGTGTCGACGTCGAAGTCCGATCCCTCTCCGTAGTAGTCGGCCTGCTCAAGTCGGTTCGTGTTCCAACCGCATCCGTTCTTGTCGCACACCCCCTGCGCCTCGCACTCGGCGCCGGCGCAAAGATACGGGCCAGTCTGGTTGCAAGGGTGAGGGGCGATCTGGGTCGAGCGAGCATTGGCCTCCCAGATGTCCATCTCGTTACAGCAGATGCCCTTCCCCTCAATGTTACCCTGTTCGACAGCTGTCAGCCGCTGATAATTAAGGGACATGATGATAGGCTAGGGTGAATCACTTACAACACCGTTGAAGAATGGGGTGACGTAGCATTGCGCATCACAGTAGCCGGTTCCCCACGCGGCACCGCCAGGATTGAGATCGCTCTGGCCACCGTCGTCCAACATCTCGCCCATGTAGAGAGCGCTGTTCATGCCACATGGGAGGTGCGTGGCGTCGATGTCGAACGTGATCTCCTGCCCGGTAAGCTTCAACATCTCATACTTGTCCCTGGCCTCGTTCAGCATGTAGATGCGAGGCGACACCACCCTGGAGCCCACGATCTGCTCCATGAGCAGCTCGTCGTCTTTGGTCGTGACGCCGACCGTCTTGTAGTCCTGGATGCTCTCCATGACGCAGTTCTTGGCGCAGTCTTCCTCGGTCGGGCAGGCTGTTGGGTCGGGCCCGCTGCCCCAGCTGCCGCAGCCACCGCCGCCGTTGGCTTGACGGACTCCGTGAGAGTCGGAGTCCAGGACGAGATAGTTTGTTGCCTCCTTGCATCCATCTGCCTTGGTGCACCTGTATGTGGTGATCTTAGGATGGTTGTCGGGGCCGCCGATCGGCTTCTGTGCCACCGACAGGCCCAGGAGGGCGAAGCCGAGTAGGATGTTCTTGCCGGCCATTGCGACTTAGATACTGTATTCGTTCGTATACGATGCAGTGACCTTGAGTCCGTGTGAGGCAAGACTGAATGACAAAACAGTCGGCCTCCATGAGGACTTATATAAACCTAGGGCATCGTGCATCACGCTCTCTTTGCTTGTGCTTTTGCGGCCCGGCCCAATCTGGCGCTCCACTTTCCCAACTCTGACTTGCTCCGTCGGCCAAGATGCAGAATTCATTTATTCAACAACGGCCCGGTCTATTCGCGGCGTCGCTGAAGCAGGCATTCTGCTTTCATAAGTGGAATGTCATTCTCCGACGAGTGGGCGTGGGAAAGTGGCCCGTCATTCCGGCAGTGCGATAGCCAATTGGTATGCATAACGGCCGTTAAACTGGCCCAGTTGGACCTTGTCGGACCTCCACCGCGTAGGTTTCATGTTAAGTAGGTTGGCAAAGCGATATCAGTATAGCCAAAGACCAGCTCGGATGGAACCTTAGATATAGTTATAACCCGCAAGTTAATGATAGTAGCTATTGTGTTAAGATATGCAAGTGCGCCGACGTTCTTGCATTGGATAGGTATGAACATGTTAAATTCACAGTTTGAGGCTAGCTGTCTATCACATTATATACGCCCTTGCTTATAATCAACGCTATGAACTTGACGTTTGTATGAAAGCAGTATAGACCAGCTCATACGCAGCGCTACATCACGCAAGTCAAGCAATTCTCTCTCGCAGTTCAGTTGAGACTCAGATTATGTGTGACAACAATGTCAACGATACGGCGGGCACGTCTTCCAGCTAGCTAGGGTATCAAGCCAGCACTTGCAAGCAAGAACATGATGAGTGTCTCTGTAGAACTTATTTAGATTTCGTAACATCAGGTCCAGTCGCGATCAATCAGTGAGAATAAATATAATAGAATTTAGCAAACGACGTTCCTTGCGGTTATCTGTATATATAGCCTCTGCCGTGCTGTCGGCGCTAAGCCCTCCCCATACTTTCGAACTGGGGAAATGTGGGATGATGATATCCTCTTACCCCAGTTCGCAGTGACGATTACTCCCCGCATTCGAGCAGTGGGATCATCGTGCAGCTGATGCGGAGAAAGCTAATATTCTACCTTGCTTGAGTATGAGCTTTGATAGAGAGGTATGTACTTGACCGTAATTAGATAGCGCGATGTTCTCAGCGTTTCTTCAATCTTAAGCTCGTCACTTTGTAAAATGTGATTATAGGAGCGGCTACATTCTGACCGCCAGCGCTGCACATGTGACCTGCATCTGACCCGACCGTTTTCTTGAGTATTTGCACGGTTGCGTCAGGGTGCGTAAAGACCGGGGTTGCAGTGGTACTACCGACATTTGGCCCGAACTTGACCACCAGTCACCACGCGGGGAAAGAAGAGCCCCGACTTAAAGGCTTCGCAACTCAACTTGTGGTATGACAGGGTGATGCTGAACGTACATGGAGAGTGCAACGGTACAATTCTACGTACATTTCAACACAACGAACGACTTCATATTAACTCCTGGTTTCGTAGCCTGAAGAGCACGAGTTCGGCAGCATAATGGAGTCCGGAGACGTCAAGTCCGGCTCAACAACTCATGATGAGCGTACGAGCGTCTCGCCGCCGCCGGCGACAGCTGTTGCTATGATAGATGTTGATGTTGCGATGGCCTTGTTCGATTCACCGGATCAAATCAACGAACCTATCGACCCGGCCGAAGAGCGAAAGCTAGTGCGAAAAGTGAGTGGTAGAGGCAGACACTATCTCACTATGACCTGGAATTGCTGACTTTTCGACCGTCAAGATCGACCTCATGATTCTCCCGTACCTGGCTGTTTGCTATGCGTTCTTCTATATCGACAAAACGACTTTGTCGTATGCGGGTGCGTTTAGACGCCACTTCCTAATCGTCGGTGTAGTAGTGCTGACATCGTCAAGCGATATTTGGGATTAGAGAAGATCTCAACCTTACGGGCGCCGATTATAATTGGCTCAGCTCTGTGTTCTACTTTGGCTTCCTGTTCTGGGCATTTCCCACAAACTTCTTGATGCAACGGTTACCGATTGGTATGAGTGCCTTTGCTGTGAGAGGAGATTGTAATGCTAACAACAGATAGGAAGGTATCTGGGTGTGAACATTTTCCTCTGGGGTAAGTTGTCCGTTGTCCTGGTACCGCCTGATCTTACTAATACGCACATTCAAGGCTTCTTTCTTATGCTGCAAGCGGCAGGGAAGAATTTCGGACAGTTGCTGGCACTTCGATTTCTAGCTGGGGCTGCAGAAGCCTGTGCTGACCCTAGCTTCATGTTGATCACCTCAATGTGGTATACTAGAAAGCAACAGCCAGTGCGCATGGGTTTGTGGTATACGGCAAACGGATTTGGCATTGCTCTGGGCGGGTTGCTCGGTTATGGTGAGTTGTCTTCTTCTGCACCTCGAGAGCTGACGCTAGCTAATTTTTGATAGGTATCGGCAACATCAGAGGCGTGCTTCCATCTTGGAAGTACGAGTTCCTGATCATAGGGGCGCTCTGCTCTGCCTGGGGCATTGTCATGTTCATCTTCCTCCCCGATTCTCCGGTGACAGCGAAGGGGCTTTCGATTGGCGAGAAACGCATGGCAGTGCAGCGCTTGAGAGAGAACCAGACCGGGATTGAAAATAAGCATCTCAAAGGCTACCAAGTCATCGAGGCGTTCACCGACGTCAAAGTATACCTCTTTTTCGCTCTCGGTATTGTCTGCAACGTCCCGAATGGCGGCATCTCAAACTTCGGTACCTTGATCATTCAAGGGTTTGGATTTGACCAACTGGGAACGACTCTCCTGCAAATTCCCTATGGCGTGCTGATAGCGATCAGTATCTTGGTATGCGTCTACCTTAATGATCGGTATGTCAATCGGCGCTGCATTTTCATTCTGCTGTTCTTGCTTCCCAACATCGCGGGCGCTTTCGGACTTCGCTTCATTGATCCATCGAACCGAGCTGGCCGATTGGTCTCCTACTATCTGACAGGGCCATATAATGCTGCGTTCGTCATGATACTTTCCCTTCAGACTGCGAACACATCGGGACATACTAAAAAGGTTGTCACCAATGCTGTTTTGTTCCTTGGATATTGCACTGGTAATGGTAAGACCCCCCCGTACATGATCCCCCGTGAGAGGTTGCGACCGTGCTAATGTTGCGATAACAGTATGTCAATCGGCGAACGCTTTTCGCAGCTTGGACCCTGCTGGGAATTGGACCCTAGCATTCTGAATGGCCTCTGTATGGATCATTAGGCTGACGATAAATTCTAGATCATCGGACCATTCTTCTACCTGACCGAACAGGCGCCCTACTACGAACTTGGGATCTGGTCCATGATCGTTGCGCACCTCATCGAGGCGCTTATCATCACGACACTCTGGTACCTGCTCAGACGAGAGAATCGTCGCAGGGATAGGATCCAGGTCGCTACGGCCGGTGGACTCGAAGGCCGTGACTTGGACACTACCGCTTTCGCCGATATGACAGATAGGGAGAATCTCAACTTTAGATATATCTATTAGCCTGTTAGTGATTGATCTTAGATACAAATTCCAATTGAGCATGAGAAAGTTTCAAAAGCTTTTGAGACGGCCATTTTCAGAACCCCCCAGTTAACCCTAACTTTGTTGCCAATGACTGGCAGTAGTGGACTATTAGTGGTTCAGTGAGAAAGCCAAGCGATAGCGCTTACTGTGGTGAAGTCCATGGACCCCTGCATCAGAGCCGAACAGTGCAGTGAACAGGGTTAAGTTAGCCTGTAAGTAGGACTTTTAGAACACCTGCATGCATAGATGCATAGATGAAAAATGTTCACAAAAGAAGGAGCACCGAGACGAGATTGTAATAAAATTGCTATAGTGGCCAGCTTAATTCATGATTGACAGCGCATATATCCAACCTCATGTTCAGTTGTCGCTGTCCATATCTTGGTGAGTTCTTGGCCTCTCAGTAGGGGGTTTTAGGGGGTTGCTTCAGTAGTAAGCTGACACTGACATGGCACCATCAGTATCACGGAGCCCAAGGATGATAAGAATGCTATGTTGACAACTTGATAGTGAGTCGCAATTCAAAATTTTCGAATTCCCAAAAGCCCTCCGTGACGTATAGACTATTGTATGTATTCACGATCATGGCCTGCATTGAGACCGATATTTTGATCGTTGGAGCTGGCCCTGCAGGGGCTAGCTTAGGGTGCTTTTTGACTCAATATGGTGAGAACCGCTGCAGCGTGTCACCCCCTAAAGATTTAGTTGCTAACCATGCATGACCTATTAGGTGTGACCGGACTTATCATCAGCAAGGCATCTTCAACAGCACGAACCCCTCGAGCGCATTATACCAACAATGCAGCATTTGGTGTGCATCCGGCCAAGTTACTCTGGATGCGCGCATTCTAATACCAACTCACAGAATGTCTCCGAGATATTGGACTGGAGCCCGAGTGTCGCAGTGTTGCCACACCAAAGGAGCTCATCAAGTTCTACCGATTCTGCCATACGATGGCAGGAGAGGAGATTTCGCGATCGTACTATGCAGGCAACGACCCTTACCGAGAGGTTAGTTAGCGGATACATCGAGCAATTCTTGGGTTAACTCCGAACTGATGAGAATAGGGAGAGTACAAAAAAGCAACACCCTGCGAGCAAGCAGATATCCCGCAGTCTATATTGGAACCTATACTACTTCGAGTCGCGACGCAGAACGGCTTCAAGCTTCGCTGGAACTACGAGTTCCTTACGTGCTGGCAAAACACAGAGACGGGCAAAGTCCACTCGACTATCAAGGATTTGCTCTCTGGCCAGGAGCTGACGATTGTTTCAAACTATCTTTGCGGTGCGGACGGCGCCAGAAGCGTTGTGGCGCGAGAGTTGGACCTGCCGTTTCAAGGGAAACTAGGCGGAGGACTGGCGGTGAATGTGTGGTTTGAGGCAGACCTGGTATGTTGAAACCTCGGAGTAGCAGTTGCAAAATAGTGGTTAGCTGACCTGTTATCCAGAGCCATTTGATGGCGCATTCACCCGGGCTGATACACATGTTGATCAAGCCTGATAAGCCGCAGCCGGACTACTGCGCTCTCGCGATAACCCGTCAAGTCAGACCCTTCAATGAGTGGGTGGTCAGCATGCTGGCCAAGCCAGGCGTCACCGAGGTGACAGCCAGCCAAGACGAGATGCTCGAGCATGTCAGAGACCTAATTGGCGATGACACCGTTTCGATCAAGCCCAAAGGCTTCTCTTACTGGTCGATTCAAGACACTTACGCAGAGAAGTATAGCAGCGGAAACGTATTCTGCCTCGGAGACGCAGTCCATAGACACCCGCCTTTCAACGGACTAGGCTCCAATACATGCATCCAGGATGCGTATAATCTTGCATGGAAGATAGCTTATGTACGAAAAGGGCTGGCTTCGCCTTCACTTTTGCAGTCATACAATGACGAGAGACAGCCCGTTGGCAAAGCCGTTGTCACACGCACCAATGAAACGGGAAAGATCCATGCGCAGCTCTTCGCCTTAATGGGAGTCTTCGAGCCAGATCTGACAGAAAAGCGCAAGATTCTCAACCGGCTTGAAGAAGATAGCGACGAAGGCGCAGAAGCGAGAGCTGCATTCCAGAAGATCATCGAAAAGCTCGACTCAGAAAGGCATGGCTTCGGGATTGAGATGAACCAGCTGTATACCTCCAACGCTGTGTGGTCCGACGACGAACCAGGACTGCCTCCCAGCTTTTCAGACCCAGAAGATGAGAAGCTTCATTATTTGGAAAGAACCTATCCCGGCTTCCGTCTTCCGCATGCGTGGCTACGTGCATCGAAAGCGACACCAAACGACCCGATGATATCGACCCATGATCTAGCAGGCAAGGGCCATTTCACGATCTTCACGGGGATCGGTGGGAAGGCCAGGTGGGTTTCAGCTGCAGACAAAGTGCGCAAAGCCATGTCGGTAGAGATCAAAGTGTACAGCATCGGAGGAGAAGATTATCGCGATCTCTTCTACGATTGGTCGAAGAAAAGGGGTGTTGGCGAAAAGGGTGCAGTGCTAGTTCGGCCTGATCGCTTCGTTGCGTGGCGGCACGATAATGGAGAGCAAGATGCCGAGGGCTGTGGGGATAAGCTTGTCGAGGTTCTGGCGCGTATTCTAGATCGTTGCTGTGTATCTATCTGTGAATGAATAACTTGCAAGCTATTTAAACTCGCCTTCTATATAGTTCTATTGAGTACAATATAACTTCTTCTCTCCTTCATTTCATCTCAATGCGACTAGTCCTTGCAACGAGCTCCCCAACAGCCTGCACCGTCTTCCCGCTCACAATCTCAAAGACAGGCACATCAGCCGCAAATTCTCTGCCCAGCCAGCTGCGCAGCTCAACGGCAATGAGCGAGTCTACGCCGTACGCATGGAGCGCCCTATAGGCGTCCACATCTCCCCGATCCATCGACAGCGTTCTCGCCAGCCGTACTGAGAGCGCCTCGACCACCACTGTTGCACGCGCGGCAACCGACTCGGCGCAACGGAAGGCATATGCGGCGTTCATATCGCCGCCGCCATCGCCACCGCTCTTATCAATGTCCTGGCTGGCTCCACGACCGACGCTGCTGAGCCGGGCGAACAAAGGTCTTTGGAGAATTTCAGGGGGAGCTGCATGAGTGCCGGCGTGAAGGGAGAAGCTGGCAGGTGTCTCGAGGCCCACGACCACCTGCCCATATCGTACATCCCCGTCCTTTTCTGTCTGGTACGTTGGATCGCAGCAGATGTCAAGTAGAGAAAGTAATTCGGCCTCGTTGACGGGTACGAACCCTGCGGCCGCGCAGCTGTGATTCTTACTACTAGGACTATTATTATCAGGACGGGCGTCGGTGGCGCTCGAGTCTGTCTGAAAGAAATGCCGCTGCAGACGTTCAGTCTCGGCTACGATGCCGACGCCGCGCATCACGCCCAAGTCGATGGAGATGGTCTTCGGGCACTGCTGTTGAGGGTGACCATGGCTTCGGCTGATATTGTTCCGATGCCGTGCTAGCGCATCCTGAAACGTGCACCCGGCGGCGTAGTTGCTCTGGCCTGGGTTGCCCACGACTCCCGAGACGGAGGAGAGCATGATGAAGAACTCAAGATCGACAGGGAGCTGGGCGTGTAGATTCCAGGACGAATCAATCTTTGACCGCGCTGTTTTCTCCCATTGCTTAAGAGTCATGTTGTCGAATAAGGTGTCCTAGGGGTGAAAACAAGGAACTCGTTAGTATCGCATTAAACAAGGTGAAGAATAGGTTCCTACGTAGATACCTAGTTTTACATCATCGGTATCTACGTCTTAATATTTGCACTCTATTTAGAGGAGTAAAAGAGCGGCCGCGGTAGCGAGCTAACGAGCGGATAGAAAGTGACACCTCGTCCGGTGAATATGCTTTCAAAGAAGGGGAAATGAAACCAATAATATTAGAAACTTACGTTCAAAACCATAGTCGCCACGATGCACCCACGGATCGGGGGTAGAGTGGCAGCAGACTCGCGGAGCATGCAAGCCAGGGAGTCCTTTGAGGCGACATCGCATTTAGGGGTTGACATAACAACGCCTCGGCGTGAAAGCTCATCTACAACGTCCAACGCCGCGGCAGAGGCGGCCCCTGATCGCGACGGAACGAGCAGGTACTTGGCTCCACGTGTGACCATCCATCTGATGATCGAACGGCCAAGGCCACCTAGACCGCCAGCTACGAGGTACGTGGTCTTCTCGTCAAGAGTCCAAGTTCTTCGTTTGATGAGGAATTTCTGTAATGTGGTGTAAGTATAAATACGAGTTGGTATGCAGACACCCCAGACGCCATTTCCATTCCATCAGGGGCTCTTCCTTTCGACGTTTCTATCAAGTGATTCCTGCTCACATGGCCTTCAGGGGTAGGAATGTAGAGACCTATCAGCTTGCGCAACTCACTCACCTGGACAACTGTATCTCGATCGACGCGAATCACAATTCGGCCCGAGTTCTTTCCGCTCGCGAGATAGCGGAACGCACCCTCGACGTCATCAACACCGAACACGTGGAGAGGACTCGGCGAGCGCAGCGTGCCCGCCTGGGCCAGATCCATCGACGTCTGTAGGAGTCCTTGCGCCAGCGCCTTCTCGCTCATGTCCTTGACGATTGGTGCATATCGACGGCGGCGAACAGCGAGTTTCGAGCAAACCCATCCATGGGCAGCGGCGCGTCGGCATTGATTTCGGCCTTGCCGATCTCGATCATGCGGCCGTACGGCGCAAGACAGGCCCACAACGCCCGCAGCAGCTCGGGTGGAAGCAGTTCGAATTTCGATGGCATCGCGGTGATTAGATGCCGTTTTCTAACGCGCACACTCGGGTCTCACTCGCATTAGGAAGCAGCAGGGCCATGGCCTCGTGCCCGTTCTCTGCCGCCCGCCATAGCGTAGCGGCATCTGGCCATATCGGTAGGGTTGACGACTGGACGAAACAGAAAGAAGACGCCCTCGTTCGGCATCTGTTGTCTTTCGTGTGGTTAGGACGGGCACCAGCGAGATGGTTTAGTCATCTTGATGTGCAAGTAGACTACACTCCCCAATAGAGCACGCGCGAAACCAAGTAAGCCAGCCCACTCTACATCGACGCAGCCTGCACACCGTTCACAATAGCGACAAACTCAGCCTCGGCGCTCGCCTCCTTACTGAGGTGAACGCGAAACCAACTCGCCAACTCCCGCGACTGGCAGCGACACACGACAGGACCGGTCGGACCCCATGAAAATGCCACTGGGCCGCCGTGCTGACCCCAGCCCGCGAGCTTGGCGTCGCATTCATCCGCCACATCGAAGATGTCGAGCACGCGCCGCTCATTCATGCTGCAGCCGTCGTCATGGTTGTGGTCGCGGTCGTGGTCGCACGTCGACGTCAGGTGCGCGATGGCCCAGGCCGTCTGGGCGCTCGTCAGCAGCGCGGGGATGACGAGCGGGTTCTGCGGGATCGTCGTCACTTCGCTCCTTTTCAGCTCTTCCACGGCGACGCGCGAGATCTGCGCCGCGTGGTGCAGCGTGATCCGGGAGCATGGCGACTTCATCCAGATACGCAGGCGGCGCTGCGCTTCCGTGAGTCTTGTAACTGTCGTGTCGGGCCCCGTGCTGTAGTTGGAAACCTGCTGTAGGATCCGGAGGGGTGCGTGCATGTGCAGGTGGTATAGGTGCCCTAGGAGTAAGCTGAAAGCGGCAGCGGGATCGGGCGTCGTGTCATGGGGGTGGGAAGAGGAAGCGAAGTACCTCTCGCTCAGCGCGCAGTCATCTTCCGTTCGTCGCTTCCAACTGGCTACTTTATTCTGCCACCGCAGTATGGGACTGCCGGGCTCGTACTTGGTCGAGAGCTCGTCAGTCGCGGAGCTGTGCGCTTCTTCGGCGGCTTCCCAGACGCCGCTCCGCAAGGCGCAGAAGCCGAGGTGGCTGGCGGTAGTATCTAGACGATACGGGGCTGCTTCGTCCCCTGGATTATCGACTTCGAGAAAATCGCGCATGATGGAGGAGAAGAGCACGCGCTGGCGGCCGGCGGGCTCTTGCCACTGGAGCCGTCGCCGCTCCATCTCGTCGCTGGCTTCCCAGAGCTCGGTCGATACCGGCAGCGGGATCCGGAGCTCCTGATAACGGACGGTCGGTGGGTGGTCTAGAATGCCACTTATGTAGGTGTCTACGCAGAAGACGTTGAAGGCGAGTCTGAAGTCTGGTTAGTCGGATACGAGTGAAAGTAACGTGAACCTACTTACCGATGGATCTGCTCTTTCGCTATCCATGATGAGAGGCGCGACTGATCAGCACCGCCATGATATAGTTGGCTGTCTTTGAAGACCCCTAAGCTTCGGCAGGTGGACACCAATATGGCGTTCAGATGGGCCGCCTTGGTGGCCATGCCAGGTTCCCACTACAACGGGATCAGTAACTTACACATTCCAACTGGACAAGAACTACGACCTACCACACGGCGGATGGAATATGCAACACACAAGAGAATCGCTTGCAGTAGATGCAAAGACGGGCAAGACATCTGAATCGAATTAGACTACGGCCCAGTAGGGTACGGCGAGACGAAGACTTGCCAGCTCATGGCCTCCTATCGTGTCGAGAATACTTCGCGAAAGCCCCAGATGTCTCTCGTTGCCCTCAGCGTGCGCCGCTATCATCATTATGGACGCGAGGAGGGATTTGGAACATTTCTCTATCGAAAATGTCGGACGGTGAAGGACAGGCCAGCAGGGATGGACTAGCGCAAAGTAGACCTCGACGAGTCGCCGCGTCTCCGGGGCCGAGGCATCAATTTCCTCGACCATGTCGCCCTCTTCAATGTTGTCGTCTTCGGCTATTTCAGGGGGCGAGCTGGCCGAAGTGTTTGTTGGCAAGTTGGAGGCCACCGAGCTCGCCGTGTCTGCCACACTCTCATACGTCAGTGAGGACAGGCTGGAAGGGGGTCCTTCCTGGTTGTCTGTGAGAGCGCTGGGGGCGCTGGGCACTATCGCATCCCTCGATATGCCCTCAAACTCCATTGATGCCTCGGCAGACATGAGTGTGGCCCATTCGGCGGTCTGGGCGATGTTATTGCCGCTGATCGGAAAATCAGGCGGCGGCCAGGATTCAGGTACGGTCCGTGGATTCCAAACGTCGTTGGTCACATTATGCGACGCCAGCGTCGAGGCAGAGGTTTCCATGGTCACATCCTGGTAGTCTTCCCGATATTGGACCGCCACTTGGGACGGCTCCGGTTGGGTGGAGGCCACCGGTTTGGGTGTCGCTTGGTCCGGATAGTGTCCGCTGATGTGCCGGCGCAGAACATCACTAGACTAGATTAAGCTATGTGTGTGTGCATAGACGAGGAGTATAACGACTCACCTCCGCGCATATCGGCGGCCACACACATGACATTGGTACTGTGCCACTGGGTTGTGGGATTTTAGGTGACGTGTAACATGCTCCCGACGATTGAACAGCTTGTAACAGGTAGGGATGGGGCACTTGAACTGCTGCTTGCCCTGGTGAGTAGTATCCATGATGCTGCTGGTGACCAGCAGGTCTTTGTGAGAGACTTTTGAGAGTCGTGGCCGAAGGAGGGAAAAGCATTCAATCAAGCTGACTGTCCGTACAGTACCGTCGCCCGATAACTCCGACACTGCCGAGTGCCAAGGTGGATTAAGGCTGCAGCGCTAAGACAAGCCCGTGTGGGATATGTGGGATAAGGGGTAATTGGGGTACCACTGAGGTGGGATGCATGCAAGACCTGCACGCCGATCCGCCACGTTTCTTTGTGCACCCTACGTACCTATATAATGTATTGTAAATCTTAGGACTCCGTGACAAAGCGGTGTGGCATGGACGAATTCTTCAGAATGTCCTAGATTCATTTGGGATTACACACATTACATAATAATGCCTCGGTGGATTTACGGGGTTCCATGTGGGATGGTGACGGGATTCTACGTGGGAGGAGCGAGGGAGGTCGAGGAGATTAAAGAAAGCTTAATTGTTCTTATTTCTACGATCGCTTCAACTTTAGGTCGTTTATTTATCGGCAACTTCATCTCAACTGACCACTTTATCAACACCAGCGCATCGATTAACATCTGACACATATCTCATAACACGCCACCCTCACACCGAATTGCAATATGTCAATCCTGAAGAAAGTGGCTATCGTAGGGGTATGTGGGAACATGATTACCTCGCATAGAGACTTCGTGACGCGCTGACATAAAACAGGCCAGCGGTAACTTAGGGCCTAACGTTCTACAGCAAGTCGTAAAAGCCGGGTTTGAGGTGACAGTCCTCACGCGAAAGAGCGGCTCGCATGCATACCCAGCATCCGTCAAGGAAGCCGAGGTGGACTACGACTCCATGGACTCCCTCGTCGCCGCTCTGAAGGGCCAGGACGCCGTCGTCTCGACCATCGCATCGGCAGCCCTGTCGCGGCAGCTGCTCTTGGTAGAAGCCGCTGCCAAGGCCGGCGTCAAGCGATTCCTGCCCTCTGAGTTCGGCTCCGACACGACCAATGCTAAGTCCGCCCAGCTACCCAGCTACGGGGACAAGGTGACCGTGCAGAAGGCCCTCAAGGAGCAGGCCGCTCAGTCCGGGGGCATGACGTACACGCTGGTCATGAACGGGCCCTTCTTCGACTGGGGCATGCGCGTCGGCTTCGTGGCCGATATCAAGGGCAAGAGTATCACCCTCTGGGACGGCGGTAACCGCGTATTCAGCACCAGTACTCTCGCCACGGTCGGCCGTGCCGTTGCTGGCGTGTTGAATCACCCGGCCGAGACGGAGAACCGGACCGTATACGTCCAGGACACGGCCGTCTCGTCGGCGCAGCTGCTGGAGACTGCGAAGCGGGCTACAGGGTCGAGCGGTTGGAAAGGCAAAGAAGTGTCTTTGGACGATCACGTCAATGCAGGGTGGGAGGAGCTCAATAAACCGCAGCCTAACCCAGCCAACTTCGTCATGAACTTCATCACCGCTGCCGTATGGGGAGAGGGGTACGGCGCCAAGTTCGAGAAGCTTGATAATGACCTACTTGGGATTAAGCAGATGAGCGAGTCGGACATTGCGGAGCTGATCCGTGACTTGTCTAAATAGCCGGATTGATGTTGTCAGTGCTGTTACGAAGTCTAGTCTAGTCGTTACAATTAGACCACCTAGCCTATTATTATGATCCGGTGTTGGCAAACTACTGTCAGAGAGACAAAGACCTTCAGGCATATCCCGTGTTTAACTCCCTTGCCCGACAGCGAGTTGTGTGAGCACTGTGAGAGCCCCTTAAAGTCTCTCTAACGAGCAAGACGTCCTTGCCCTGTGGTACGGCACACTTTCGGGCACTCACTCAAATAGGTTTTTTGTATTTCTTAAGAAAGAATAAGCCATAGTACGCCAGCCACCGCCGCATAAACGCCACCTACTTACCATAGCCCCGTATTCGTATTCGTATCGCCTAAATCACACAACACCTACCGTTACTGAAGTACAGCAACGCAGCCAATAAAGCGCAATTAGGTTAACAGCTAGTCTGCAATTGCCCAGTTAGTACAGAAACGGCGAGTAGGAACAAGACAACAACCAAGAAAAAAAAAGGAATTCAGAACCCGGCTATATACCCTCCCCTTTACCTTCCCATCTACTTTCCATTATCCTTCGAAAAGTCGGTAGGACAATTTAACGTCAAACATACTGTAAAGCTGACGTGTGGAAACAGACCTGACTGCTCATCTCACCAGGTGATGGATGATAGGCTCATTACACAAATTGAACAGCCCCCAATTTCATCATCGGCCAGTTTCCGAGAACCCGAAGAGATAGGCTTGTAATAACCGGGAAATCGATTTATCAATAATATGTCAACCTTTACCAGCACAGCTCCACCACTGAGGCATGTTGGGAAGGTTGCCCTCGTCACGTGAGTTGATTGAACCTCTAAGCTTTACTTTGATGTTGGTAAAGCCCCATTTAGCTTATAAAGAGATGAGAAGTCATAAAGCCGCGGGCTATTTCCATGTTCTATTTAATATCTACAGGCACTTCTAAGAACACGTGCCATGAGGAGGCCGTCGAACGGTCGACAATTAATACAGAAACTCTATGCCAAGTAATGAACCAGAAAACAGGAACTCAAAGCTGATGTGGTTTTTGAAATATCACTTCAACTTTACACATACATATAGCAAAAGTCGTGATCCGTGGTCGACACTGTCTTACCAACCTTAACCTGAGGTCCTAGAACCCCAAAGTCCATCACGGTGTTCAGGGTGACGTTGGCGCTCGGCGGATCTGCGAATGCATCACTCATTAGCACCATGTTCATAACCACATCCGGGGGGGTTTTATTAAAGTACCATTAAACGCAGTCACAGTCTGTGACACTTGCAAAGTGCGATGCTGAGGATTGGCGTTCTGCCACAGCGTCCAAACGCGATCGATCTGGGCATGGTGCACCCAGAAGGCAGGGTCCCCGGCGCTGGCATACGCATCTAGGCCCACGCCGCCGATGGTGAAGTGGCCGCCGGCATGGACGCCGTTGATGGCCTCGAGCTGCATATCGAAGCAGCCGATGTCCTCGCACGTGGTCAGCACGCTCAGGACATCGGTCGGCTTGGTGTTGTTGCTCCACTCGGCTGAGATGTCGCGGGCCAGGCAGCGCGGGTTCGCGCCTAGGCCGCCGTCGGCGCCCTTTGGCTCGTACGCGATCGGACCAAGCGTCACGTTGTAGTCGGAGAAGGGGCCCTTCTCGACGCAGCCACCGCCTGTTCCAGGTGGGATCGAGAGCGTGAGCCCGAAGGCGGATATGCTAGTCGGGCCGTGGGGGATGGCCTTGCCGTTGCTGCCGAGCGACGTGGGCGATCCGTCGAACACGGTCGACTTGCGCTGGTCCTGCCACTCAAGCGTCCAATCCCAGTAGGGCTGCGTGCCCTTGTACCCGCACTCTTCCTGTAGGGCTTTCTCGTACAGCCAGATGAGCTGGCGGTGGTAGGAGAAGAAAAGTCCCTATTCTTGGGTTGAGCGAGAGTTTCTAAGAACTTGGAGTGGTATTACTGACATCAAAGTGGATGTAAGGGGTTTTCTCAATGTGTGTTGCCGCAAAGTCGTCAAATCCACTGCGGACACCAGGTGCCACCTCCTTAGAGCTGCGAGGCGCTTTCTCCTGGAGGCACTTGACGGCATCGACATATTCGATACGGGCTTTCTTGGAGAGCGAACCCCTGGTGTCGTTGATCAGCGCAATCCACGAGAGAAGTTTCACTGTCTAACATACCACTCTTGGCGACGGACGATCGTGTCGCTGTTGCAGCCATGGGGACGATTTTGATCTTGTTCGTGATGTACTGGTTTCCAGTCTTTTGGCCGTGGAAAAAACCCTGCCACTCAATATTTCTTGCCTATGGTCACGGTATACTTCTGGTGAATGCCTTCCTCAGATGAAAGATCACGCAAGCACTCCCGAGTCAGCCTCTCGAGCTCGGAACCCTCTATGCCTATGGCCGACAGCATCTTGCGCATCAGCTCGGGGTACTGTGGCATCAGCGTAGCTTGTACGTATCGCCCCATAGCCTGGCTGTCAGGGGTTTTGGCCGACGGCACAAAGGAGAACTCAAAATTCTGCGTGCTGATGACTTTCAGCCCGGCATCGGCCATGTGGCGGGCGGCCGAGGAGCCGGCCGAGGTTGACAGCCCCGTCTTCTTGCACGCGTCCAGCACCGCACGGTGCCACTCCCAGTCCGTGCTGAGACAGACGTCGGTGCCGGCGCGATAGAAGGCCCAGTCGAGATCTTGGTGCTCGATAGTGCCGCCGGGCTCGAGTAGGGAGGCACATGTCTCGAAGTAGTGCGGCCAGTCGTTGATACCCAGGAACAACATGCGGCCGAACAAGTAGTCCAGGCCCTGGAGCTGGGTGAGCCCAGTGGCGTCGTCTCGCCCTGGCGCGCCAGGCTTTCTTTGAGAGTCCAGTATATTAGCCTTGACCCAGGTGATGTTCTTCGAGGCGAGAGCCTTGGTCGCATTCGGAACGACCGAGATGTCTACGCCGAACACTTGTGCAGATGGGACCATGCCAGCAAGCTGGATGGTAGCGACGCCCGTGCCGCAGCCAATGTCGGCCATTTTCCTGGCATTGGAGAGCAGGTGGCTCGATACAAGCGCTGGACCCTTGCCACCAACCATGGTGACGATGGCAGCAGCTTGCGCATCGAGACGATTCTGCTCGACAGTGCTTTGAAAAATACGTTAGTGAAGTGGTTTACGATAGGTGGTGATGGGGCCGAGGGAATTTGGTGGGAAGCTTGAGCGAACTTACTCATTTGGTAGAACATATGCGGATGAAGTATCATGGTATTGACGGTCGCTCTTTGCAACTGCAGCCGACATCTTGCCTTTATTTTATTTTATGATATTGCTTGGCGATGCGATACTCTTTGGTGGTGTGAAGTTGATAAGAGAAACAACAGTCGGAGGAATGTGGAAATCTACCGGTCAAGTTAAGACGACAATATGAGGTAGTCGGGTCAGCTCCTGATCTCGGTCGTATCCGAATATTCTGTCCACCAACTCATACTGAGTAAAGCGGAAGAGCGGGATGGTAATGTCATGACACGAGGCTCCAATCGTCAGTCATGTCGACGATCACGTGGACTGTCGTAGTACCTCACTCATCCTTCCTGCAATGTAAGTTGAGTATTTGCAAGCTGACATTTCTGCGCCACAAGAGTTTGAAACATGATGGCCATCACCCTGGTCTTTGTGGGTTGATTGTACCTAAGATCTCGTCAAGCCATTAACGAATGCGGAAAAGAAAAAAATTGGCTGAAGCCGAATCCTTCGAGGCCCACTCGTGTATTGGCTCTCAGTATGTGGCACGGAGCATGCCAGGAGTGCTAGAGTATGGGTCATACGGATGCAGCTGACAGCAAATTTGAGATTCCTCGGGGGTAGCAATTCTCGAAAAGGGGGCGTTTTGGCGATATAAATCCTGGGAAGAGGTACCTAGGTACCTACCTAGAAGGTGCTTATTCACAAAGTGCACGGCACGGATAGCTTACCGATTCAACAAGCCACATCCCACATGATACAAGGAAAAGACTTGGCATCCCACATGTGCACGGGCTACACTTCGGGCCCTAGCTTAACCCCATCCCACTGGGTCTGCCACATGCCACATGCCACATGGGAGATGAGTTGTAGCGATTTACAATTCTCACATGCTTATGAAAGCAATCTGGTTGTATAACAAGACATGTTTACATTTGCAGAGTGAGGGCGCACAATATGCAAAGCCCGATCGATTTCCACGTCCCGCCTATGTGGGCTGGCGAGGACAGACAAACTCGACATGGCCGACTTTATCTAAGACAATTAATGTTGCTATTGTCTTCAACCTTATTTTCAACACGGTTTTAATCGAAAAAAGAACGAGCCTGAGCCTACCTAGTCTGACCATAGCCCCCTCCTCCAAAGAGCTGATGACTGCTCATCCATTGCCATTTTGGAACGACAGCAAAAAAGTTAAACAGCAGGAGCCAAAAAGAATTCCAATAGAGAAACAAAGGGCTAACCACTCAGACCATTCCCCGGCGCCTAGCGGCATGATGGTAAGGCCCGGGTCTGGCATAGAATCCGACGACTTTGAACCAGCGACGACGACGCCCCCATCGCCAGTAACAAGCAACGCCCGTGAGAATTGGATCCTCATCCTCTTGACCCTCACCCAACTTGTCAGCATCTCCCCTCTCGGCATCGGTATCAACTCGGGCCTGGCCATCGGCGAAACGTTGGGAGCAAGTCGTCAACAGTCCACTTGGGTCGTCGTGTCGTTCCCGCTCACACAGGGAACCTTCGTCCTGATAGGCGGAAGGCTGGGCGGCATCTACGGGCACCGGAACGTCCTCATCATCGGGGCGCTGTGGTGGGTGCTCTGGTCCGCCCTCGGCGGGTATGCCGATAGCCTCTTTGCCGTCTCCATCTTCAGGGGTCTCTGTGGTGTTGGCGCCGGCATCATGACGCCCAATATCATCGCACTCATCGGCATCAATTTCCCACCGGGCAAGAAGCGGAATCTTGGGTTCGCGCTATTCGGTGCCATGGCGCCCGTAGGCGCGGCTGGGGGCTCCCTGATTGGTGCCATTGTCATTCAACTATCCGAGTGGAAATGGGTCTTCTTGTTGCTGTAAGGTCCCTCATCTACTCTGCCGAAAGTCGAAGTGACTAACTCGAGAACACAATCTAGCGCGTTGCTGGGAACTGTTGTATTCAGTGCAGCTGCTGTAGCCATCCCTCTCGACAAACCTCTCGACCCGCACGGTGGTATAGACTACGTGGGTGCATATCTAGGTGTGGGCGGTCTGATTCTATTCAACTTTGTGTGGAAGTAAGTCCACCTTGCCCCTTTCTCCGGTCGTATCATATCATATATATTTAAGCACTGACATTCAATAGCCAAGCACCGATCGTGGGTTGGAATGCAGCATACGAGATAGTCCTCCTCATCATTTCTGTCCTACACATTGCCGCCTTCTGCGTTTGGGAGATCAAGTTCGCCAAAGAGCCCATCTTCCCCTTCGATATCTGGAAGATGCCATCCTTCGGACGGCTGATGATCACCGTCGCGTTCTCCTTCATGAGCTTGGGTATTTTCTTCTGGTACATGAACGCCTTCATGCAGACGATCTATCTCGACAGCCTCATCGTGACGGGCCTGCAGTACCTGCCGTTAACAATTGTCGGCGCCATTACGCCTTTCTTCGCGGCCTGGCTCGCCCCGCGCGTCCCCGCGCAGGTCATCATCGGCATAGGATGCACGGCCATGGTCATCATCAACGCGCTCCTGGCGACCGTGCGGGCCGACCTGCCGTACTGGGCCATGTGCTTCCCCGCCCTCTTTGTCTCGGCCTTCACCATCGACCTCATCACGACGAGCGCGCAGATTGTCGTCGGCAGCGTCGTCCCGATGCGGCACCAGGGAACCGCCGGCTCGCTTGTCGGCACCCTGCTCGGCTACGGCATGAGTACCGGCATAGGCATTGCCGGTACCGTCGAGGTGCACACCAACGCCGACGGCAAGGATCTGTTGCGTGGATACCATTCAGCTGCCTACTTGGCCGTCGGCTTGGCCGCGGCCGCTCTGATCTTGTCGGCGACGATAAGAATTCCCAAGACGACGCAAGAGGGATGGCGTGAGGATGATGTAGATGCTAATGAGAGACAGGGGGGTCGTATCAATGGTTCAGTGTAAAGGCAGATCAGAGAGTGCTCTGTCTCGAAGAATACGGTCTGATGTATGCCAGAATTTGCACCAGATTGAGAATGAATGATAGGAATTGAGCCATGCGTGAAATTAAAACCAAAAGTGAACTCGCCAATACGGCAGCATGGCCGCATCGCGGATCAATATCGTGGGGCGACACATAGGCGCGACAAAGGGGAACGTAGGCGCCGTGGAAAACATGACAGCCCTCCCGAAGTTTACGACTATGTTCCGAATATTCCTATTCCCAAGAATAACAGCTACTCAAAGATAAGTAAACATGCGGTTAGCCATAAGCTGCCAATTACGGAATGAACGTGACACAGATACAGAGTCTGCTAAGAAAGGGGCAACAAGGGGGGAGATTACCCCCAGCGGCACCAACAGCCTTGCCTATCGAATGCATAACAACAGCAATCTCATTCTGCAGCTCAAGCTCGCACATAAGGCCTCTTCCTTCTGGGCCTATGAAACCGACACTATGCGCCTCGTCGACAACAAACTGAACACCGCCCTCGTGGTCGCAGAAGATGTCGCGGGCGGCCTCGATGAGCTCGCGCAGCGGTCCACGGCTAGCGCCTGTCGCATGCCGTCGTGCGTGCTCGCGTGCACCAGCTCGTCGTATATGATGACATCGCCTTGCTTGGAGACCGTCGCCCAGATGGCCAGGTTAGCCTCAAACCTGGATCCCACGAGCAGCCCTGCCTCGGCCCCGTAGAAGGCCGCGATCTCGGCTTCTGCGCGCTCTATGTACGCGTAGTTGCCGTCCATGAGCCGCGAACTAGCGGTGCCTAGGGCGAAGCCCGGGTGTCTCTCGAGCTCGGCAAGAAACTCGGCTCGGTGCTCCGCGCTTCTGCCCACCGACCTGACGTCTCCAGAGCAGAAGTCTACGGCGGCGGGGGAATCATCATCATCACCATCATCATCAACACCTTGAATGGCTTGATCGGTAACAACGTCTGGGAGTGTGGTATAGAAGCTGTCGGACGTACGCTTGACGTCAAGTGCCTCCTCGAGATTATGATAAAAGGTCGGCAGCGATTTTGTCTAACCCACTCCAGCAGCGCCTAGTGTGGGCACATATCTTGCGTATCGAGATCTCTTATTTAGCGTCGATACTATCTATCAAGAAGCAGTCCCTATACCTGGGGCCTTGGTATATCAGTGGATGAGCAGGAAAAATGTATTATGTACTCGTATTGTTGTTGTTGTATTGGGAGGAAAGGTGGCTAGACCAGGGAGTTGTCTGCCTTAAGAGGCCTTGGCTAGGCCTTGGCTTGCACCTGCCGATTCTAGTTTACTCCGTATGCAGCGCTAAAAATAATCGTTGCTCTAATTTCTAACCCTATCTGCTTAACCCAAAAGAGTGCGCCATTGGACAGTGATAATACCCCGGTCCGCTAACCAGCGATATGGTGGCATCGTGGCATGGTAGTAGGAAGAGTTGCAAAGTCAGTAAGCCGCCACTTCACTCTTATATATCTAGATCTCTTATTTCCGCACCGGTGACTATCCCACTAGGCAGGGTAACATTAGCTAAGTAATGCAGGCGATAATAATGATATTGCTAGGCCAACGCTAGAGACTTGTTTTGTCAGAGGTATTCCGGTTCAATACTACTTAACAGGGGCTTCGAAGTTCCAGATGGCAAAAATGCTTTGATACTAATCAACAGTGAGTATTATCGCAGCGTTGCTATTATAGCGTTGTGAGTTACAGTATCCCTGCTGGGCTGATTTTTAGTGTCGAGCTAACAAATACCATCCTTGTAACTTGTAAGCCAACTTGCCCAGCTGAAGATGCCTGTATAGGATTGCCGTTGGTCTGACCCCGGTCTGACCAAGAGGGCGGGTGAAGAAGGTTGCAATCTGTGGCAAAAGATGCAGAGAACGATCTGAACTGCAGCTTGTTCGTCAATGGCACCATGTCAGCAGTGTAGAGGATTGATCTAGATTGACCAAGACCAGACGAGACTACTGCTCTCGGTTGTGCTCGGTTCTTGGATAACGCAACTCACCCCAAATCGACTGGGCTTTTGACTCTGGTAGGATTAACCCCACCTGATATATTTATAGACTCATACTCTCGTGACTGTATGTTTCCAATTGACTTTGACACACTACATCTCTCAGTTGCTGCCATGTTCTTGTTGCTTTCGATCGTGGGGATGTATGAAAGGTGGGCTGCATGAGGTGCGCCGAGAATTCCCCATAGCTCATACCGCGGCGTAGGGCTGTGCATTTCTATTTTAGATATGCGAAGACGAGAGTTATAAGTCCTGTTACCTACGGCGCTGTTGGTTATCGTGCAGAAAAACTGGTCAGGTGTGCAGCATAACCGCCGACCGTCGGAAGGCCATATAGTATCAACTGGAATAATTAGTTCCTTAATGTGTGCTCACTGCTCAAGCGGAGAGATCCGACATTGATCATTTATCTTCCCCCGCTCAGTCCGTCGAAGTACCACACATGAGAAATTCTTACATACAAGACAGTCGCCATGGATAACGACGATGGGTCTACGGTGGCAGGCGCCATCCTCATCGTTGTCGGTATCCTGACAGTTGGTTGTCGTTTCTACTCAAGATGGTTGACCAAGGCCGGCTTCAAATGGGACGACTGGACAGCTTTGGGAGCCATAATTTCCGGCATTCTACCGGGCGCTCTGACTATTTATGGTAGGTTTGTATTCATTTTCCTTTCTATGCTCTTTGCTTCTTTATCCTCTCTAGTCTCGAATCATCAAGCCCAAGCAAGAGTTGATTTGCCATAGCTCTTTTTGCTAGAGGAGGTCTGGTGAGCCGAGCGAAAGGCGAAGAGGCGCGATGAACGCATCTTCGATAGACGATTGCCGCAAACGGAATCAATCAAGAGTAACCTGGATTTCTTTCTAGCAAGCACCGTTTCCTCGACAGGGCCCGCTGCGGCTAGTAACTTCGACCCGGACTATGTCTTCACGCCGGCCGATGTCCTATACACCAAGATTACCTTCTCGACGACGGTGCTGTACTTCTTCATCACCAGCTTGACCAAGATGTCCATCCTCCTCCTCCAGCACCGTATCTTCGCCGCCAGCGGTTCCTTCAGAATCCAAATCTTCGTTACCGAGGCCGCTGTCGTGGCCTTCTGGGTTTCGGCTACGCTGGCCGACTGCCTCAACTGCGTGCCCCTCAAATGGACGTGGGAGAACGGCAATGCCGACCCCCGGTACTGCATCAACTATAACACATTTTGGCTGGTCACGGGCATTTTCGAGAGCGTGATCGATCTTGTCATCCTGGCGTTACCTTTTACCATCATCTTCAAGCTGCAGCTGGAGCTGGGCAAGAAATTTGGTATCGCCGCAGTTTTTCTCCTGGGAGCATTGTAAGTTAAACTGTCAGCTGTTCACATCAATAATTGTATCTCTTTCCTTCATTTATCGGGCCGTCTGTCAGAAACAGTAAAGGTATACGGCCAACAGTGACATTGGCACACCCCGTCTGGAAGGTTTATTTTGTGCTGGGCTGATACGAACATGCTACTCTCTAGCGTCCTGTTCTCCGGTGTAGCCAAGATTGCCCTGAGCTACCTGCCGAACAGTCGAGAGCCGTATTTCTCCCGAGCCGCCGTGTGGACTGTGGTACACCTGTACACGGGCATCATCTGCGCCAACCTGGCCCCCAGCTGGCCTGCATTCAGCCGAGCTGCCCGGCTGACCACCGCTTCGTGGATGAGACTATCGTCAGTAAGCAAGCGCTTATACAACCTGAGCAGCGGCAAATCGACGACTACAGATGGGACGGTCATGGCGCGACGCACGATAGGAAGCGCAAGTTCGGATAATGTCCGATTGGCTGATATTGAGAGCGGGCGGGCCGACTATGAGCGTTTTATGTATGGTGGGGATGGTCAGGATACCAACTGTTGGATCGACCAAACAACGAGTGCATCGTCGGTGGTTACGAAAAGTCAGGTACCCAAAATAGGCAGCCATGAACAATCCTAGAGAAACTTTCGATGTCGAATATCTCTGTTTAGCCCACCTATGTTCTGAAAACTAGTGCAGTCTCGTAATCGTGGGCAATGGACATTGAAGCACATCGTACGACCGAATATAAAAATAGAATTATACTATTACATCGTCACGCCCGCAGCAAAGGTAATAATCGCTTCATTTGACGCATTCTGAGCTTGAGACTCGAGGAGACTCACTAGATATGCCTCTTATTTCTATTATTCCAATAACAAGAGAGAACCTCCTGCTTCCAACGCTACCAGTCGGCTTCAAAGCTGCATAGATACTTTGCATGGACTAGCTCGGCGGGCAAATTGAGATTTGGTTAGCCCACCTCAGAATTCTAATAAAAGTCGTAATGTAGGGCTTAAGAGATTCGAACTAGGGAACTGTAGGAGAACGAAGAATGGGAAACCGTGATAATACGGGCAGAAAATCATGGAGATACGCATCCCAAACTGCCGGAATATTCTTACGGAACAGACACTGGAAGGTCAATCTACCTCGCACAGTATGCTAACTCCAGAAGGGATATCGGGGACTTTTTTGCTGGCTGGGCACCTAATTCGGAGAAGTGGGAGCTGATGCGCATAACCACTTAGAAGCTGTACCCATAGCGGCACGGTCCGAATTAACAGGTAGCGTCTGTTCCAAGTCGTGACTAGATTGCCTTACGATAGTGGTACGAGTACGAGTGATTGCAACTCACACATACTTACCTGGCAGGTATTTGTCAGGGTTCGTATGGTATGCTATCTTTCTGCAAGGCCTGACTCGGTTCAGTGATGTACTATCCTGCCACCATTGCTTTTGCATCACCCCAAGTGGGAATGCAGAGACTCTTGAAGTTGAGTGCATCGTTCGGATCAGTATCTTCCAGCAGTGAGCTCAAGCACCAACAGCGCTCAAGCTATATGTAAGCAGCGAACTTCAGATCGATACATTAAATGTGCTGAAGGCTTCCTGACTCGAACCAAGCAGTAGTAGGCCTAGACCACAAGGTTGCAAGGGGCTGTGAAATGCACGATATCGGGACCTTAGACGAACATCATGCAGTAAGTCACATGACTGTTAAACAGAGATGATCGTTGATGATAGGGTCTTGAAGCTGCAGCCAACAGTTCCCCACCTGTGGACCTGCAGGTTCGGAAACTACCGGGGTAATTACTTGTATGAGAGAAAGACATCATACTTTTGATCGAATGCCTTCCTATGAGATCTGTACCATGCTGCCCAAAAAAGGTGTGTGTGTCGGCAGATGCCTAAGCTTACAGACAGCTGTTACTCGGGCTAGATGGGGCTAGCAAAGATTCAATCATGGGTGGATAGTTCGTGATTGTTGATATCATCATACGAGTATTACATACAGTGAATTCTGATCAGGGCTAAAATCATGGTAAAACCACACATTTATGTGTTGAATCCTTCCAATGTCACCCTCTTCTGTTGATTGTTATGCTGCAGCTCTCGCCCGACTTACGTGAGAAGACGCATACGCCGCACACTAGACGAAGGATCTCGAACTCGCGCGGAGATTTGTTCGAATTCGGCAGTGAGCCGGTAAGGCTGGCATGTCGTGCGTTTGGCTTACCTTATGATAGGTGCAATAGATATGTAAGTATGTAATATGTATATGAGAGTCTGTTAAGACAGATGTGGGCGTACTGTAAGTCTACTATGTACTGCCGAGCCTGTGCGAAAAATAGATGAGACGGTTGCTCAGTACCTTTAGTGATCGACAGTGGAGTGGGCACTTCTGGCAGCACCTGAGATACTGACGACCAGTCTCATCTATTTTTCGCACAGGCTCGACTGCCAGCCACCCACCTCTTCCTTCAACACAACATCCATCTCTCTATTTCTCATCCACTGGCCTCAGCTGGCTCTTCTGGAGCATTATTCTAACAATGGGTAGCGCTGGGGAGAGTGCCCAACAAGGATTTTCCCCGCACTACCCATCTACTAGTTCCTAGTCTGCAAGGTATGTACAGGACACTTCCCTTAATAGATCTTAGATCGGGGAACCCACCCACCTCTGGGCCTGCCAAGAAAGTGCTTAGCAGGCTCGGCAGGTTGAAGCTCAAAGCTAAATTCACAACCAAATCTGCCCCTCCTTGATGTTTTTCTGTTAATAAATTCTATAAAAAGCATCGACAGTTGGGTGAGCCCACTGTTGGTAGAGGTACATAGTGTGAAACCGCACCGATGACTGCAGTAGTAAAACGGGGCACTGGAGGTGGGCTACCACTGCAAGGCCCAGGGATATCTCTCGGACATGGGGAGCATTTATTAGCGTGTTGGTGGAAGGGTGCTGCAGAAGGCAATCTCGGCACATTCAGTAGCTCGAATATCAGGCGATGGTAGACAGTTGAGAAAATACACTGTCAATAGTACTCGTACACTGGGATTACCTAGTATGACAATAGTCTGCCCTTTCTCCTTGCAAACCGGCCTCCCTTCGTTCGCGTAGTAGTTAAATTTCATTTCGAATACCTTATACCTTCTGCTCTTTTCGGATGGACCCAACGGAAGTTTCTTGATTCCGAGGCTGTATTGAATCCATCTTCCTAGCGATAGATAACAAGCATACCGTCATGGCTTATCCACTCCTCAGCCTTTCCTGTGTAACCCCCTCCCCGTACATCAAAGGTGGGTTACGGTAGGTATGTGATGCCGATGGCTCGCGGGCTGAGCTGCCTGTTTTACTACAATGCATCGAGCCCATTCCGCAAATGCGGCACATGGGCCTCCAACTCGTCGATGGTCTCCTTCCACACCACTTTCTGTAGCTTTTTCGCCTCGTCGCTGCCAATGAGGGTGGCCGCCTTGCTGGTGGCGACGGTGTGTCGTTAGCTGATGCACCACTTGTCACTTCGGATCGGAGGGGATTGCATGTTCCAATCGTTGTGAGAAAGGGGTGAACCGGGGGTGGGAGGATAGTTGTCGGTTCCCGGTCAAATGAAATAAGAATGATGGTAATAGTAGAATTGACATGTCGCAACGTACCTACGCCACTGATCCTCCGTCAGCCAGTAACTGAAGAATTCGCCCTGTCGTCGTGATTATTCCCGTTAGCACGTAGGTAGACACCTTTCGCCACATTTCAAGCAGGTTACGAACAATTGAGAAAGGGGAGAGAAATTCATGAGGGATAAACTGACATGACTTTCTTTCGGCTTCAAGGCGGCTGTAACACAGATCCTAGAGCCGGAGTCGGCCGTCTTAGCTGTTATCAAAAGAACTAAGTAGGTGGCGAGACTATGAATCCACGATCTCTCGCAGATATGACGGCCGATTTCGGTTTTGACCATGCCGGGACATATGCTGTTAATTATCACGAGAGGACTGGTTAGGTTAGCAAATGAAACAATCCTTTAGTTCATAGACCGGGACTACCCTCCAACATATGAGATATCAAGGAAGGTGGTGGGTGCATTAGTAGGGACAGGAAAGACTTTGGGTTTCTTACTCGCCGTCCGGCCCTCGCACAAGTCTACTCATCTCTTCGATGTTATACATGAGCAGAAGCTTGCTAAGGGGATAGTGAGGCTCCCATTCGTACCAATGATCGGGCCAATTCTCTTTGCTACAGGCCTGTCGAAGAATGCCGTCGTCTGATTGCGACCACGTTGTTAGCTGGTCGAGGTCAGGATCGAGATGGTCGCGCGAGGCAAGAAAAGACATATGCGCCGGCGCAGACCGATCGCGCCGCGCTCCGCGCATCCACCCCAGCAGCAGCAAAGCGACAAGCGTCGTGCCGAGGGTGTTGATCTGGATCGTTTTTTCCCTAGACGCGGAATTGCATGTTAGGACTTTACGGTCCAGTACCTGTCACTCATTGCGACGGGACAAAGGAATAACACCTCATGTGCTATAGTATGATGGTTGTAAGAAGCAGGTGAAAGGGTGAAGGGCATGCCGCCTACCATCCTTCGGCGCTCTCCTCCCAGTGAGAATTGACCATGCCGCCATTCATGACCACCACGTCCAAGGCAGCGGGATCAGGAAGAACGGTCTTGAGCGCGGCCATGAAATTGGTGCATGACTCGTAGCGCTCTAGGTCGAGCTCGAGACACGAAACATCGCCTTTCCGATTTGGACCCACGGCCTCTTCAATCTGCTGTTTCGCGACATCCCCTCGCGATGCTGAGCGGTAAGTAATGATCACACGGGCGCCAAGGGTCGCAAAGTGCACAGCGGCAGCGAGCCCGATGCCGCTTGTCGCGCCGACGAGGAGGACCGTCTGATTGTCGAAAGTACTGGTTGGGGGCAACGACGCGGGCACAAATCGCCCCACGATCCGCTGCAGAGGAGCGTCCAGCAGGTACATCTCTGGGACGTGCTGATAGTGGTGGATGGATATGTCGAAGGTCTTATACCGGGATTCAAATGCAAGAGAAAAATGAGGTTTACTTTAAGTACGCATTTGGACGGAGAGGCATCTAGATTTAAGGTATGTTAATGTAAGAGCAAGGGGCAATATTTCAGGTGCAGGAGTACTACTATGCGATGACATTAGGTGCAAGAACCGTCTCACTGCTAGGAAGATCCCTAAGCTGGCCCGTCTTTTGCTTCATCCGATGCCTGTCACAATGATTATAACCCACCCTCTGTATAAGCGCTCCATGCTCAGAATTCTCTGATTAATGAGTGCCTACATATCAATTGCGTTTTGAGTAAGATCAATATGCAACGAGTGTAGCACAATTGACAATTGCCGTTAAGGCGTAAGATGTTGATTGGTCTCAGTAACCCTTGTCGCTGAAGCTTGTTGACAGCTCAGTGAACTTACGGGTGGTCTAATTCACGATTGTTAGGGATGCAGCATTGCGTAGCGGGGGCTTAGTCCGCCTAGTAAAGCATCGCAATCAATCGATCCACCGACAGAACATGTATAAATTATAATGTATTATCTCTTTTTCCCCCTCGTCCCCGGCAACAGGGCTTGCATGCAGCTTGTCATACATCACGAGATTCCATACGAGAGGAGACTAGTCATACTTCATTAGATTGTCGTCCTTCAAATAAGTCTCCGTGATCCAAATACCGCGGATTCTTCACCTTTCATTTAACGGCACTTATACAAGCCAACTCCACGATGCCAAATACAAGCGAAAGCAAGCAACATGCTGACATTGTTGAGGCCGATACACAACGTCTCAAGGCGAGGATTCAGAGACACTACGATGTGACTTCAGACCAATTTCTTAAAGTATGGTACGGATTTCCACTGCTGCCGCCTCTACAACCAGTTCTCTGTCCTTCCCAATAAATTATAGGTATCTATCCGGAACCAGTAGTACATAGCCGGAGCTGACCCAGCAGTTTGTTTGAATTTACAGGGGAGAACACATCCACCATGGCTATTTCAAGTCGCAAGCCGACACCCCCGAACAGGCGCAGCTCAACCAAGTGCTGCGACTCGCCGAGTCGTCGGGGGTGTCAGCAGGGTCGAGGGTGCTGGACGTCGGGTGCGGCATCGGCGGGACCGCCAGGTATCTCGCCCGCGAACGGGGCTGCAAAGTGACGGCCGTGACGAATAGCCGGCGTCAGGTCGAGATTGCGCGTGAGCTGACGGCAACCGAGGTAGCGAAGGCGAGAGGTTCTCCTACGCCGAAGCCACAACTGAGCAACAACAGCAACAGCAGCGGCTCGGAGTTTGTGGAATACCCTTCTTCCCCTTCTCTCGCGGCCGCCGGCGCAGTGCGGGTGCTCAACCTGGACGTGGAGCAGATGCGCGAACACCTCGCCGGCGAGTCGTTCGACTGCGTGTGGATTTCCGAGGTTGTTTTCCATCTGCATGCCAGGAAGCTCTTCTTCGACTCAGCATTTGCACTTCTTGATCATGGAGGCTGCCTTGTCATTGCTGATATTTTCAGATCGGCGGCTGACCCAGCATCGGGCCCAGAGCCGAAGCGGACGCAAAAGGAGCTCGCGTCGATCCGGCGCAATCATCTCTGTCCGCAGCTCGGCACCGTGGATGAGTACACGCAGATGGCGCGGGAGGCCGGGTTCCATCCGCGCCATGAGCCGATTGACATCACCGAAAACGTGGTGAAAACATGGTGAGAATTGATGAATTGTTATTTATTTCTATGTGTCAGCGTGTTGTTGTTGTCAGGGGCGCTCATCTCGCTGACTATTGTGATCAGGGACACTCCGTTGCCAATTGGGTCGATGCTCTATATTATTTCGCGGGGAAGGGACACTATCGGGTATTGGCGAGGGATGCGGTCGATGAAACGGGCCTATGCGCACGCTACGGCGCTATATGCTGTTCTCTGTTTTGAGAAGCCATAGTCAGGGTGATTGGTCTGTTTGCCTTATTTTTATTGTCCAGTGTAACATCCTTTGTTGTCCAATGCAACATCTAGACCCGAACAGGGAATAGCACAGAGAGGGTCACAAGTCTGGGGTTTAGGGGGCTGTTTGGCCTGTCAGTAGCCTAGAACCTGCGCCTAAACGTTACCTAATACCACCAAGTAGGTGCCTGGGGGAAGAAACATCTACATAGTTTAGCGAATTGGGGGATTATAACTATTGAACTCTTACCATCTTATCTTATCGACTTTTCTCTCTTCCCACCTTGGGGGTTTATTAACTTCTGAATATTTGGCGATCTCAATCCGCCTACCGCCAGAAGGTCGAATTCCGTCTGTTGTAGCGACATATATATGCTCTGTCCAGACTCAAGTGTTTGCACACCTAGTTCCCCCTAGATGCTCCGCGTGCGAACGCAACAAAACAATGGCAGCATCCCGATCAAACATGGCCACCGATACAACGGTGCTGCGCAAGCTGGGAATCAAGTAAATCATCTATCTATATATCGCCCGGTATTATCTCTAACCACAACGTTTCCAGTGAGACCTACCAGTTAGCGATGTATCTATTGGATCAGTACCGCGGCACCATCCTCTCCTGCTCCTATGCAATTCCGCCTCGTCTTGCAGAGTCACGGCCCCAACTTGAGGCTGCCGTCAAACTCGCTCTCGTGGATACCATCCTAAGACATCCCATGCTGCAGGTCGCCATGATAGATTCCACTGCCAAAACGCCCTCGTGGATTCAGCTGCCGAGTCTGGACTTGAACCAACACGTTGAGTGGCTCTATCTAGAACCGCATGCCGACTTCGAGCAGAAGGTTCAGGATACCTTTCGTCTCCAGCTTGACCAGGAGTTCCCAGACCTGTCACGGCCCGGGTGGAAAATTACCCTCATCCGTTCAGGCGATGCTCCCATTATGGAGGTCATACTGACCTGGAATCACCCCTATTTTGACGGAACGGGGGCCCGCATACTTCACGAAGACTTCCTTGGCATGCTGAATCATGCCTATGAAAATGAAACATCCGAACGGCCGGGTTTGGAAGGCGATATCTTCTTCTTACCCCAAACGCCTCCCCCCATGCTCCCTATACCTATCGAACTCCTCACACATCTTCCGGTAGATTTTAAGCACCTTCTTCGCGCGCTGTGGGAAGAGAACCGCCCGCAGTTCCTAAATTGGGACGTATCATACGCAACTTGGTGCCCGATTCGGCCCATTCCGTATAAAACCCAATACCGGACTTTTGATTTGAATAAACCCACACTCGACACAATTCTGGCCCTCTGTCGAAAGAATAAAACCACGTTTACTGCACTGCTAAACGGGTTGCTTCTGATCGCCTTCTCGTTACGGCTCGACAGCACCGCCGCCCCGGCCTTTCAAAGCTCAACAATCATCGACCACCGCCGCAATCTGCCGCCTGCACCACAAGACGCTCCTTGGGGCTCGTCTGACAGGGTAGTGAGCAATTACGTGACCCAGCTGCTGCACAAGTTCGATGTCGCACAAGTAGCGCACATCCGCTCCAAGCTCCCACCGGCCGATGCGACGGGCGAGGGGAGGGCCCTATCTACCGGCATGATACAGGAGCTCTGGGCCGTAGCGGCCGAGAATCGGTTGGAGATATTGGCCAAGTTGGAAGATCCGCTACGGAACGACATTGTCGGCTTGTTCAAGTACGTCACGGATTGGAAGGGCACGATGAGCGGCATGGCTAAGAAGCCGCGCCAATTTACCTGGCTGGTCACTAATGTTGGTGTGCTGGATGGGGGCGGCGGCAGAAACATCATCAGCGGCCACAGCAAAGCCCAGCCCGGCACGAACACCAACGAGGACGTCGGCCAGGCTGGGGAGTGGTGGTCTATCCGCCGGGCACAGTTTGGGCTCAGCTCCGAGGTCCCCGCTGCTGCGATCGAATTCGCCCCCGTCAGCGTCGCAGGACAGGGGATGTGCGTCAGCGCTAACTGGCACGACTGCGCTCTCGATGTAGGTTTCGGAGAGGGCATCATGGCTGATCTGGAGAGATGGTTGCTGCAGCTTGCAGAGCAGTCATAAGGTGGGTGTGCCAGTCTGTCTGTCTGTTTGTTTACTCACCTCGCGAAGTTACTGCTAGTATAGGTACTTTGAGAAAGCCTATGCACACAGTGCTAATGGTGGCCGGGAACCCATGCAGAGCCTTTTGCCATTCTAGGCCTTCAACTAGTACTAGTATTGCGACGGTTATCTGTATGCAGGTAAGAATGCATCATGCAGGCCTACCAGTATACCAGGTACTGGGGTGCAGGAGAAGCCACACAATAGCCTATCGCGGCCCCTTGGCGAGCCTATGGGCTCATCAACCAAGCTATCAGGGCCATCTGTTTGCCTTGTTGGCTTGGCCAGCATGCAGTGCGACTCAATGATACCCCCATAGCTTTTATTCCCCTCATTTTGGTATGCTGACTGGTAAACTGCAATCGAATCTGCTTTTATATTGGTTACCAAATATAGTTTACGATTCTGTACCGCAGTGGATCGACGTCGTGTGATGCAACATCATAGCCTTACCTGAGATCCATACTATCACGGGAGAGTCGTATATCGGGCGACAACAAAAGTACCTAATGCCGCTAAAGACGAAAGATTCGATGTCAGCAGGCGGGACATGATGTCCTCAAGCCCTTACGGCCAACAGGGACGGAACGTGGCATCCTGCCAAAGCGAATTCCTCATCATTGTTGACAGTCCAACTCAGGTGCAACCACTACCGCCTCTTCTGTGAGAGACATACCATCCGTGTGCGACTTGAGAACTTGGTTCAAGATCATAAGCGAGGGACTCTCTACAGTTGGTCACGGTTTTTTGCAAGTCAGTTACCTACACATTATCGGTAACGCCTCGTAATTCCGTCTTTTGTTACCCGCCAATCTCCAAAGTCCATTCTCAGATAGTGATCTCCTCGGCCTTAATAATCATGATGGTGATGGCGATGAGGTGCAACACTATCTGCATCCTTGCCGCGACGCTGGTTGGCCTGTCACTCGGCACCCCTCTTGCCTCAAACGCGGTTTCGACACCAACAGTTGTGCTTCCCGCCGGCAACGTTACAGGCTCTGTCGCAGATGGTGTCGAGTACTTCCGGGGTATCCCGTACGCCCAACCTCCGACCGGCGCTCTGAGGCTGAAGCCGCCGGTGCGGATCAAAGATATCGGTTCGTTCCAGGCTACCGGTGTCGGCCCAGCATGTCCTCAGTCGACGGCCATAGACTTCTCGCCGCTGCTGCTCACCGTGGCCACCCTCCCCGACGTCCAGCAGACGCTGTTCTTCGGGTCGGCCGACGGCGACGAAACCGAGGACTGCCTGACCATCTCGGTCATGCGACCGCAGGGCGTCGCGGCGGATGCCAAGCTGCCGGTCCTGTTCTGGATATTCGGCGGAGGGTTCCAGACAGGCAGTCCGCAGATGTTCAACGGCTCGGTCCTGATCCCGCAATCTGTGGCCCAGGGCAAGCCCATCCTCTTGGTCGCTGTCAACTACCGCCTCGGCGCTTTCGGGTTTCTCGGCGGCAGCGAGGTGTTGGCCGACGGGGCGGCCAACCTGGGACTGCTGGACCAGCGCATGGGTCTCGAGTGGGTGGCCAAAAACATCGCCGCGTTCGGCGGCGACCCCGATGCCGTCACCATCTGGGGGGAGAGCGCTGGGGCCATCAGCGTTTTCGACCAGCTCGCGCTCTTCGACGGCGACAGCACCTACAATGGCCGGCCCTTGTTCCGGGGCGCCATCATGGATAGTGGAAGCATCCTACCTACCGAACCGGTAGATGGCGTCAAGGCCCAGGACATCTTCGATACCGTGGCTGCTGCGGCGGGTTGCGAGTCGGCGGCGGCAGGTTCGGCCAAGCTCGAATGTCTGCGTGCAGTCGACTACGATACGTTTTTGAACGCGTCGAATAGTGTGCCCTCCTATCTGGGCTATAACTCCCTGGCGTTTAGCTTCGCGCCACGGCCAGACGGTCGCATTCTCACTGCGTGTCCGTCTGTTCTTGCCCAGACGAGGAAGTATGCAGCCGTCCCGATCATCATTGGCAATCAGGAAAATGACGTGAGTAAAAGTTTCATTGGCCTCTAACATTCGATAACCGCCTACTTATGTGCAGTCGGCGTTGTATGCTTGTTATATGATTACCCTCTAGTGTGAAGGAAGCTAACTGGTAATCCATCCATCATCCAGGGGACCATCTTCGCTCTGTTCCAGTCCAACATTACTACCGAAAGTGACCTAGTGTCCTACTTCAGCAACATCTTCTTCCCTACCGCCACAAGAGACGAGGTCGCAGGCCTAGTCGCCACTTATCCCAAGAACCCCAAAAGCCCTCCCGGCATAGGCGCGTCCAACGCCACGTATCCGGAATTCAAACGGCTAGCGGCAATTCTAGGCGACTATTACTTCGACTTCATGTCGCGTCTCCTCTTGGAGACATTCCCCAAGACAATCCCAGCGTGGTCATACCTGTCGACATACGGCAGAGGAACCCCGATCCTAGGGACTTACCACAGCACCGAACTGCCCCGGATATACTACGAGACCGACCCCATCAGTACGTCTATCCAGGATCTATATATCTCCTTCGTGAATACCTTGAACCCCAATCAATGTCGTGCGGGCGGAAGGGGCGGGTATCTGACATCCTGGAAGACGTGGCAGAAAGGGGGGAAGCTGTTGGAACTTGGAGCTCGGTCTACTCGGCTCGTAAAAGACGGGGCTAGGACGGCTAGCTTTGAGTATGTCCGTGCTCACTTAGAGGCCTTACGCTTGTAGTCCTAAGCAAAGATTCCACCCCAGTATATAGGATTGTTGTAAATAAAATACACATTGGACATAGGCTCCTCGATTGTGCTTATGTGTTCAATGACACCATCATAGTTGAAGAAGTTGCTACGTTGGCTTCACATTTCTAAAAAGACATTACCAGTTTTTATGAGCTCGGGCATTCTATCCCGAAAGAAAGCATACGGACCTAGGCTGAACACCACTGCCCACAGCTCAATCTGGAGCTTGGGTGCCGTTAGCCGGCTTGGAAGTCGCCCCTGATCGAAGCCACATCACTCTACGTACGTTAGAGCTGATATCAAAAGAGGCGCAGGCCACGAGCTCGTATTGGCCATTGCTTTCAGTACATGTAAACCCTGGTCTAACAGAGCACGGCTATGTTTGATAATATCGGGACGGGCCATATTATTGCACAGCTGTGGAGACTAACCTTAGGCCTGTCGAGCGGGTGATCGACAGTACCGGATCATCCGGTTCCCAACGACCTTGAGGCGCTCCTAGTGCACAGTGCCGAAACGCATAAGGCTAGTGCCGTCCTCCAGATAACCTCACGCAATAATTAAAAATACTTTCATTCTTATAAGTGTTCGAGTCAACCTCATGTTAGAGGCAAATTGGCCTAGGCAAGAAGCTATCGTTAGAACAACCCATGAAAGTTGGAGATATTTGGTTTAAACAGCTTCCTGTAGATTAAATTTAAGACGAACTTTGCGAGTTTGTTAACTCTATATAGCTAAGTCTATGTGAACATTGAAAACTAAGCGAATAGCCCAATGTAATAGAAGTGAATGTGAGTCGATGTGATTGTTCCATCTGACTCTGACTCCAAGTTCCCCCAACACACTTTGCCCCCCTCGGACTCAAATTACACCAAAAACTGGCGATTCCATGCATCATTATTGTGAACAGCCGACACCATTAAACCCTAATGTGTAGTCGTTTAAAGCAGGGCAACCACACCGATCAGGCCACCCAGCACTACAGCGCCGGCGACGACACCAGTAGGTCTGGCAGCGCCAGCTATGGGGATCATAGAAGTAGTGGGCATGGTCGAGTTGCCCATGCCGGTAGCCGTTGGGTATGGCGAAGCGGTCGGGGCGGGGGTTGTGCCGTTCATTCCAGCGGTGGTCGTGGGCTGGGGGCATTCCACGTTGCCAAAGACCTGCTCGTGCACGATGCTGCGTGTGGCCTCAGCGTCTCCGGTCGTCACACAGGTACTGATGTAGGCGTCGTAGTCGTTGATATGAGCTGCGCCGAAACTGCGGGTGTCGGCGGCGAAGCTTGCAAATGCAGGCAGGAGAGATGTAGGTATCGCATTGGCGAGGCTGCAGATTCTCGATTGGTACTCGACGGGGTGGCCCAGGGTATCTGGCACTGCTCCGTCGCCCCCAAAGGCATCGTTGAAAAGAGACGCTATCTCAGAGGCTTCTGGCGTTTCCGACTCCACCATCCCGAGTCTTGAAGTCACCAACGCGAGCCTTGAGGATGAGCAGGTATCCTCTAGGGGCGACACCGTTGTCTGGGCTGCAGACAGGGCCGCAAGGGCGGTCATAGACAGAACGATTTTGGTGTACATTGTTTCTGGCTTGATAAAATTCAGGAATGAAGACTGCCCTGCTCAGATATGGATGGCCTGTGGTGATGATTCGGAGGATGAGAGGAGCGAGTGAAAAGGTGTAGGTTATAGAAAGCTATAGGCCAGAACCACCGTTCTTATAATCGAGCAAGTTGCGCTTCGAATCAATGGGTCACTGACAAGTGCTATACGGACTTCGGAACAGGATTTCACACCGCCGCTCAGATAATTTGGTGATGAGCCCTTGATCAACAGTGATCGACTCATTTGGGAGAACCTTGGCTCCTATCTAGTCAATACACGAACAGTTACAATTACGTGGCGGCGTGGCCCAGTTAGGGAGTCCCTGCAGTCTAAACTTGCCGACGGGTCAATAATCACCTTGCGCATGTAGGAACACGTACTCTGCTAGCATACGATGAATGAATCCCCAGTCAAGTAAGAGTGATGCTGTCAACACATGGTTCACATAGCGCCCATGCAATCTTTAAAGGGGTTCATGCATGGTAACTACGCCACTTGACCCCTGTATCGAGCCCTAGCTTTCGGGGTTTACTACGACCATCCGATGGCCCGTCTCTCTAGGACCGAGTCCGATCTGTCTCCGACGCCCGATGCTCCGAACAGCAATCATTTAACTCCGCCAACAACCGAATCGGGGCTATGATATGGCACGCTGCACAGCCATGTTACGGGCGCGCATCGGACGGTGTTGTGCCGCCAAGATTGATATACGGCGGTGTCATCTACAGTCATTGAAGCTTTGCACCAACTAGTGCAGCAAGCATAATGCGAACATATCGATTACCTGGACGTGCTACTAGATACCTAGTCATCCTTGGCCTCAAATTTCCAAAATCAAGTTACATTGGCCAGCAGGCGGATAGTCGAAGGTTACAATCCCGTATCAGTACCAACTTACGATCGTTTTCTCCAATACATTGCGTCTAACTACTGGAGAATCTTCTTGCCCTGTTTCAAGAGTTGAAGCTCCTTCTCCAAAGCAGCTCGCTTCCGTCGCACATTTGGCTCCTCGCCTGCCACGTCTTCCAAGTGTGCATCTGTCAGCTTTGTCACAAAGGCAGGGTCGAAGAGCTGAAGTGGTGTCTTTGGGCCAGCCACCAGGAGGTGATCAGCGACTTGCATTCGCACATTGTCTACAAAGCGCTTCAGGGCGACTTTGTAATACGAACGCAGGATGTCGTGGATCTCAAAGATAACATGGTCCACGTTGCCTATGGGCTGGCTGCGAGTAATGTCATCGAGACGGACCACTTCACCATGTTGACAATCTGTGAGAACCTTGGGCTGAAGCTGCCGGCGAAGGCGTTGTTGGCGACTGGATAACATTCAATTAGCTCATTTTCTAGGTCGAGACAAGCGAAGCTGATGTGGTATGTTCAACATACCATTTCGTCAAATTCTCATTGAAGTAATGATTGACAGTTGCTGGCAGTCCTTCAAGCTCAACCCTCAGGAGGAATTTTGTATGCTCAAGGGCAGCCTGGTACTTGACCCGGAGATCATCCATCAGTAATGCCATGATTCCCTGCCGCACTCGGCCAATTGACACAATGTTCTCCAGCAGACGAGCCACGAAGGAGTGCACCATGGCAATGATGTCACTGATATAGCCCAGAGCCAAGTCGTACCATTTGGTCGCTTGCTCTTGCATAGTGACGGACAGGATTCTCCCGTCGAAGGTGCCGATCTCGAACCCTCGGGACTGACGATAGACAAACTTCAGCCATATCAAGATGTCGTCCTCACGAGGTGCGAGGCGTCGAATTGACGCGTTGTGCATGATGTCTTGAACATCAGCATGATTTGGCACAGTTCGAACATTGGATGCCAAAGGCTGTTCAGGGCTCTCGTCTTCCATGTCCACGTCGAAGTCCTCAACATCAGCGATGTCTTGTTTCTCATCTGAGTTGTCAAACTTAAAATTATGACCACTCGCGCTCATTAAACGGGCGAATTCATCGCCTCGGTCGATTGCACGTGTTGCCAAGCGCAGCACTCTGTCTTTGAAGAATGTTGACTGTCCGTAATCAGCTCGGGCAGCAGCAGCGGAAGTACTCTGGAACTGCTGCGCAATCTCCATGAGATATGTAGCCTGCTGTTCTCGAGTCTGCCTTTTTGGTCCCATATTGCTCAGTTGTTTCTGCACCTTTTTAATCTTTTGGTTGACCTCCAATCTCACCTATCGATCCCCAAAACAAATTAGTCAACAAGACGGTACAGTGAGAACTTGCAAGCCTGGAAACTGGCTCTGAAGACTTACTTTCGGAAACTCGCGGCGGATGTGGGCAGCAAGAATCTCCTGGAGACGGCAACGTAGCGACACTACACCAACCTTGTCTTTGTCCAGTGAGTTCCATGGTGACTGGGTGGCAAAGAACGCGTTCTCCTGCGCAGAGCGGGAGACAGCCTGATTGTCAAGCTCGGCCTGGCCTAGATTCCGCACCACGTGCCATCCGAGCTTCAACCGATGTCGTTTTCCCTCAATCAACTGAATCACATTGTCTTCGCCACCTTTGTCGACTAGGTCTGGCTTAGTGAGAACGCCTAGAGTCCTGATGCCTTCGGGATCAAGATCCTCTGCTTGTTCGACAATCTCCTGCGTAGCAATATCGATGTTGCTCGCCACAACGGTCAGCATGACGGATCGTGGGTTTGACATGTAGGATCGGACCATATCGTCCACAAGCGCTATGTCCGCTTTGGTGGTGACGCCTTCGGTCGTCTTCTTGAATGTCCCAGGAACATCAATCACGCTGAAGTGTTCCTGCATCGGACCGGCTATCTCGAGGACAAGCACGTCTTTGGAAAACGTGTTCTGAGGGATTTGGCCATCGGTCGATGTAACCCCCATGACAGACGCGACCTAATGGTTTTTTAGTCATTTAAGGGACTTGGAAAAAGATGGCTCATATAGTACCTCGGACATAATGCCAGCGAAAGAAGTCGAGGTGAGAACATCTAATTCCTGTCTCCATTCTTTCATGTGGTCCTGGTGTTCAGTCGATGCGTCCTTAGACGGGATGATGAAAGCCACGATACTCTCCGCGCTGGCTCGTCTGAAGATTATCTGCGTTGCAAAACGTGTGCACAGTCCACTGTCCCTTGGGAATGGAAGATCAGTCAAGCCTTGCAAGACTGAGCTCTTACCACTGGATTGATGTCCGACAACGACGAGCTGGGGGAGATTGACATAGTGGCCTGCATTGCATGCGAATAAGCCGTCAATCTTCTCCAGCAGAGTTGGCTGCATGAGACTGGATTGGATATCCGCCATCTCGAGAAGTTGTTGAATTTATCGGTTCTAGACAGCAAACTGAGGGTTGACCAATGAATGGGCTTGTATTCATGCGAAGTAATGCAGGTAAGAAAATGAGGGATCAAGCCAGGTCGTCACAAGATGTTCAAGGTGAAGGTGTATACTTACTTAAGTACTCACCTAGCATGTATAGGTATGCAATGCGAATGGTAGAATGACTCTTTCACAGCCTCTCTGGACATTTCGGAGCCGAAATTATTCGTTTGCAGTCGGGAGGCGCTGTTGCCTCCCGCCACAGGTCCACTTTATGGTTTCAACCAACGGGATATCAATGGCTGTTTCTATTCCGGCAACCATCTACCCGGCAAGACACTTGTGAGGCAACTAAGGGATGCATATGCATGTCTTGCAGCCAGGCTGATTGGCACCTAAGTCCAAGAGGATGACAGCCTCATTTTATTTCTTGCGAGGCAGCAAGCCATACAGGTCTAGAAACTTCTAGGCTGGCCCCTCTCGCGATGGAAACGGGAGCCCGGATGTGAACTGAAGTGCACTTTCATCGCTCTGATCTCATATAGGTACTTAAGTAGCCTACCGATACAAACAGAAATTGGGCATTAGAAGATACTCGCCAATAAAAGAGGCCACGAGCACACACCCGTCTACTAGATCAAAATCATTCAAGATGCAAAATGGAAGCAATATAGTTCAACCCACTAAGCACAGTGTGGTCAAGTTTCCTGACACCCTTGTGCCTGGTTCTTCTGCCAATGTTACTGGAGCCGGCAAACAGAAAGTAACAAACGGAGGTTGATTGGGGCCAACGTAGTATCGATGACCGAACTGAGACCGAGAGAACTAAGCTTCTGCGTACTCTGCAGATATCACAATATATCTCGCCACATGCAACGAAGTATGTCGACCGCTACATTACATGTTGCCACATACACCGCTCGGTGAGAATATCCTGCATTGAATGATACGTCAATAGCTGCGTCTTACGATTGCGGAAAATCATAGGTTTCATCATATCTTATATTTTCTGGACTTTCGGTCTGTCATTTACCTATTGCAATCGTAATTCGTTTGTACCTATGGCAGTACAAAGGGGGAGTGAATGGCTGTTGTCAAAAACAACTGGAGGAATGTGGCAACGAACAGGCCTAGTAAGACACTTTGAAACCCCCAGAAGCTAAACACAACACAACTATACCGTCCTCATTCTACCTAAGGCTCGCATTAAGTCTTTGTTGCTTCTCCTGTGGCTGGGATAGCTCACTTCGCAGTACCTTGTGCCTCCCAATTACCGGGTATTCTAGCCGTCACGTAGTTGCTACTATGAAGGTAAGGTCCGAATACTGTGGTAATAGTGGGCTGGATAAAGTAGAGAGACAGGTCTGCAAGGGCCTGTCCCAAGTCTATCTACTTATATACCTAATTACAGTGGGGCAACAGATGTTGCCTGGACACTATTCACTACCTTTGTATTCACTAAGGTCAGGTGCCTAGATTTAGAGACACAACCTTGCAGCAGCTCGCAGCTTGCCCGATCTGCATCCTCCTTTCGTGTCGAAAGGTACACAATGGACCACTCTGCCCTCATTCTCACATTCTAGACGCCTGTCACATCTGCAGTCCTTGATTCTTCTCTGAACATAATAATCAGAGAACCCTTCGCATGACACTCTGTTCTATCTCATCTCTGCACGCACTCGGAAGCCCTACACAGAACCCAACATGGAGACTTTCGACACTGGCCTTCAGGAAATGCGAATCGCTTCGCGGCCCTGCTGTGGCAATGATTCCAATGCCACACCTTGCGATGAGCCTGGCAACCTCGCCTGCAAAAAGTGTCTGCTGATCACGGTTGGTTGCTCCTTTAGACATCATATCCACGGTCAATCTAAGTACTCACAGCTGGTCAATATAGTACTGCAGCAAGGCTTGCCAAACATCCCACTGGGCCACCCATGGCAAGGATTGCAACTCATCCTACATGGAAGAGTCATGGAAGCCTCGCTGGTTTTTCGAAAATAGACCACCGGCGTTTTTAATCTCAGACGAGGATCCGGAAACGATTGGGCCGGTGAAGTACCTTCAGGGAAATTTACTTTGGGGAAATGTACCCGCAATCGACGTGGTACAACTTGGTCTGAATGAAGGCCTCGATTTCGCAGGCCCCGTCAACATGTTGTATGCTGGTAAATACATCTTCTTATATTTGCTTATTTGCGCATGACTGAAGTGGTGTGTCTTGTGTGACTCAATGCTAACCCTATTGAAGCATCTGGGGACATGGGCAATGCTATCTTTTCTGTTACGACCCTCCCTTCGGCTTACCAGGGCCACATCAACATCACCATCAATGATCGTGATCTTAACATCGTCGCTCGCAATGCCATAATGCTTCTCATCTTCTTCGTCGAGGATAATCCTGTTGTGGCCTCTGAGTGTGTAGTGCATGTGTGGTATTCCACTTTGATTACCGACGCCTGCCAGCAGATGCTTCTGAGTAAAGTCTTGCCGATGATAGAGGATGTATGCACCAAAATTGCACAGAAACCGGGACCAACACTGTTGGGGAAAACGTGGCAATTTGGAACAAGTTCTCTCAGGCTTGTGCTGACTCGAGACGACTGGTTCGCCTTGCGTCGCTATTTAGACATTCCTCGTGGCACTAGCAATACCGAGCCCTTATCCAAAGACGACGCACAAAGGCTGCGCCAAAAGGTTACGTGTGATCCAGAGCGAATTGACCATGTCGACTGGGCCTTGTTGTCCATGTCCCCATCTACAAGGCTAGCAACGACGAAGTTTCGCGAGGACGGCGTCCTGCTGCCCTTTGCCCAATCTCGGGGGCATTATACTTGCCCAAATCCGTACGTATCGTATTCCCTGTTACTCCAATGCTTGTTGCTAGTGTCATCGGCTCGCAAGGACCATGTTCTTCTCTGATATATGGCCGCAGATGGATAAAGCGGACCCGTTGGCCGGTTGGTCGATGGAAACTCTACGGGAATTCTACGTCGGACCTGCGACAAACGATTTGTACGGCAAGCTATACTTCTACCTCAAAGTAGAGTTTGCCAGATTCCATAGCCAGATACGATCTTTGCCTACCTCGTTCGTGCTTCTACGTGTTGATGCACAGGATTTGCCAGCAACTCTGGAAGGAAAGCATTTTGATCGGATCGATGTAAGTATTTGACCCTGTCTACATATTAATGACTGGAGTATAGATGCATGATCAACTAACCTCCCCAGGTGGGCAACATTACGGACCTATCGTATCTCCGAACCGAAACAACGCTCAGAACTTTCCGACCCCTGCTTCAACCTGTATCCGTCAATCCGCATGCTACACTCATCACGCTGTATCTGAACGCAGTTGCTGAGACGAGATTACTGACTGAAACAATAACCCCCAATCAAGTCAGGGCTGGCTTCCTGAAAGAACAGATGAAAAAGGTCTTGCGATACATGCCGGAGTTAGGACCTCAGATCGTGTCGTCGTCAAGTCACCCCACCTTCATGAAGATGGTATCGGCGATAAAACTCATCCTAGACATGGATTGGTATTTCGATAGGTATGCCGTACAATAAACATAGGCACCAGAGTAAAAGTATTCGATGCTGACATTGACCATTGTAGTTACATGCGTGGAAACCGCATTGTAGAGGCGGTCCTGACTTCTGGCACGCAGATGAAGTCGCCACACACAATCGTCAAGCCCTGGCCATGGAGAATGTACGATCAGCGACCTACACAGCAAGCAAAAGAAGACTTTGCTCTTTTGCTCGGCTCCGCCCAGACTGGGCAAGAGAGATATGTCGAGTGGAAGCTAGTACCCGAGTTTCATGGCAGCCAGCTGGCCGAGTAGGGTTTTTATTGGGTCGTTTGGTCTTAATATCGATGATAGACTACGCTTTGATATGTAATTAGGGACTACGATTGGTCTGACCAGATGCGGTGGTCTTGTCACGTTGTCGACGTGATCTCGCTGCGGTTTCTCCGTGGTATATAGTAAACGTCCACATTCAAGGTTCATTGGTCGATTGACTAGCGTCGGACTTTGCTACTGCCTCTCGCGAAACCATAATTGTCTTCATAGCATAGTGCATGTAATGAATTGATCGAAAGTCGGACCAATATGCAAATTCTATGCCTATAAGTTAAGCCACCGGTAGGTCTAGAAAAACCTTTCTCGGAGAGCTGTCGATCAACTCAAGCCAGCAACCTATACAGTTCCATGTTTCTCATTTCTCGTCGTTTCATTTAAAACAAAACTTGCACGATTTCCAAACAAGACTGAAAAGTTCAGCTATACTACAGGGCCCCAAAGCCTTTGCGCAACGCTAACAGACACCCCCCCAGCATGCAATATTCCGGTGCAAAATACTTAGCAAATCGATTGCAAAGTCCCCTCCCTAAGACAACCATGACGATGCCCTGCACTTCTCTCATCTAAACATTGTTCACAAACTTCCAATACCAAATGTCGAAGGTACATTTCCCCGGCCAATTGCCCGGCGCCTGCACCGTGACATACTTGAACCGCTGCCAGAACGCAAACTGCGGATCCTGCGCTTCCTGCACGATGGAGTCGCGGAACTGCTGCTGCGACAGCGCCACAACCCACATGGTCGACCCCTTAGCCGCAGGGACGAGCTTCGTCTGGACCTTCTCGTAGTCCTTCTTAACAGCTTTGAGGAACTTGTTGGCAGTGTCATCGTTGACCTCGCTCAGGCACTTGAGCTCGCAGTAGGTGTGCACGCCGTTCTTGGCAAAGTCGAGGTCGCAGGCCTTGTCGTTGTCGGCGGCGTTCGCGTAGATGTGCTCCTCGGGCCAGACCTTGTAGCCGTCGCGGTCGTCCATGTAGAGCGCCACCTGGCCTTGGGCCCAGCGCTCCCAGCCGCCTTTCCATGCTGGCGGCTTGGATGCGAGGGGTTGGTCTTTTAGCCAGACGGCCACGAAGTGGACAGGGGTGTCTTGTATGTCGGCGTTCATTGTGAGTATTTAATGGGCATGTGAGTTCTCAAGCCAGTAGAATGAGCAAGTTGATGAAATTCTGAGATCAAACTATGATTTTCCCGTAGATGGACGGGCAACGTCCTCATCTTTATACAGAAATCAGACAGCGAAGTAGGTTATGGTACGATCAACACCGCCATCTCGACGAGCATTGTCGCTACTGTGCACCATCATGTTGACCCCAAAATACACTATTCACGATGCGTAGGCAGCTGAACTTCAGCTTGTTCGATCGAGAGGCGGCAGGCCGGGGTTAGTTGCCGGCCGGAACGGCCCTCACCTACCTAGCTGGGAACAGTTGAAGGCAAGCGGGCCAATTGGACAACTGTTTCGATGAAGGCTTAACCAACACAGAGGTCTAGATCATGTCGGATACAGCTGCACAAACGCACCTAGTCCGAAATACTCCTAAGGTTGATGCGCCTGATTGCCCAATTGAGATGTGCAATTGGCAAACAGCTTCCCCCGACCTGCTAGTGTGATCGGATCCACCAGAGGGGTATCTCGAGATAATCGCTTTCAGCCCTACAAGGGGTGTTCGCGTTGACCTGCAGCTTAATTACCCATGATTTATGAATTTGGTCCAAATATGGCGCTGGCTATTCGAGCTGAATGAGCAGCTAAATGTAACCTTGACCCAAGTCAGCTAAATTTTCAGCTGTCCTTCGCCAAACTCGAATTCATTCTTGGGAATATTGCAAGTAAAAACAATCCAAGTCGCTCGTGGTGGCTTCAACCGCGGCTTAGCTTTCAACTTGTCAAGAGCTGCAACCGTCACTCCAAACGTTGCAATGTGCTGAAGCTGTCAAGAACACACTGCGGCAAAAACGTAGAGCGACCCCTGCTGCATATACCCCTGTATCAGACCACCGGGCGGAGAGACCAACAAAACCACCAGACCCTCACTTGCTCAGAGACTTGCTTGGGAAGTAGCTTGGAAATTGTAATCTCTTCGTTAAGTAATCACTCTATATCTCTTTTACTTTTTGTATTTTCTTGATTTTTAAAAAACAACATGGGATTTTCTAGCAGTGAAATGCGATCACGACAACATAGTGTTGTCATCTCGGCTCACATGCGCCCACATCAAGTTTATCTGGGGTCAATGTATGGCGCAGGGATGCAGTGACGTCACAATCTGATCACAGGCCTGACTCGATGTCTTCGTATTTCTGCTCCTGACGTTGTTGGCACGCATATGTTTATCTCGATCAACATATTTCAAATCTTTCCAATCTGTAACATCCTACTGTATATGCAGTTCATATTCTCTACCAATCAGATCGTACAGGAGATTTCGCAAAATCGTGATTATCGGCTTTCTTCGCCATCACATCAATTGGGCCGATCACCAAAATCAGCAGCGTAATAATCAGGGGCCCCGCATCGCTTCTCACCAGCCACGAGTGCCACCAACACCACCACAACTATCACGATCAACCAGCGCTAAGCTAAGCCTCCTGATATCACCATGCCTGATGCGGCAACGCAACTCGAGCAGCTGCAAGCGCAAGTAGCGAAGTTGCAGTCGTCCATCGCGGCCGCCCACAAATCGACCGCGGCGTCGTCGCAATCCCAAGATGACGCGCAGTTCCTGCGGCTGCAGGAGGAGCACCAGCGCGTCATGGAGCGGTGCGCGAGCGAGCTCATGACCATCGGGCATGACGCCATGGTGTCCGAGGCGGAGAAGAGCATGGTGAAGCACCGCATCTTCCACGCCGAGGCCATGCGCGAGGCCGACGAGCGCCTGGCCGCCGCCGACGACAGCATGGTCGAGCACCGCAAGTTCCACACGGCCGCCATGAAGGAAGCCGACGAGCGCCTCGCGCAAGCCCAGGGCGCCATAGAGGAGCACCGCAAGTTCCATGCCGCGGCTATGAAGGAGGCCGACGAGCGATTAAATGCGGCGGACGACAGCATGGTCGAGCACAGGAAGTTTCATATTGAAGCTATGAAGGAGGCGGATGAACGTCTGGCGCAGGCGGAGGGCGCGATTGAGGAGCATCGCAAGTTCCACAAACAGGCGATGAAAGAGGCCGACGAACGCTTAGCGCAGGCGGATGATAGTATGGTTGAGCATCGGAAATTCCACGTCGAGGCCATGCGAGAGGCGGACAAGCGGTTGGCGGAGGCGCAGGGCGCGATCGAGGACCATCGCAAATTTCATGCCGCGGCGATGAGAGAGGCTGATGAGCGACTGAATGCTGCGGATGATAGCATGATTGAGCATAGGAAATTTCACATCCAGGCGATGAGGGAAGCTGAGGAGAGATTGGCGGGCGCTGATGATAGTATGGTCGAACATCGCAAGTTTCATACCGCTGCGATGGACGAAGCAGATCAGAGACTCAAAGGTACCTTGGCAGCGGCTTAGGAATAAGTGGAATGAGATATAATGAAGCCAGACTACGGATGCGGATAGTAGACAGGTGCAACTTGATGCAATCGTGCTCGTGTTGTAATTAATCACACGGGGCAAAGAGTGCGGACTGGATGAGAATTTCGTGGGTCCTTTGCATATGAAGCACATGCAGGTGAAGCGATATAACCTTAAATATATACTTCAGTGGTTTTTAATGCTATTCCAACTACTCTTCAATTTTGATCCCCCCCCCAAAACATGGCCTTCATTTTGTACGGTTGATGAGACTCTACGCTACGGTAAGGAATACGAAGCCTACATGCGGCGCACCAGGTCTCAGAGGTCAATGCTGGTGAATAGGCAGGTACGAGGCATAGTGTGTTCAAGAACCTCTCATAGTTATCGCCTGGTCACCACATTCATCTCATCTATACCTCGATCTTTTTCAAACCCTAACACAACTCAATCCCAGCTTCATGTCTTTAAAGTGCCCATATGAAGGCCTGGCGCGTTTACGATTGATAGAAGGTGATGCACGCACGGAAGCCACGTTTGTCCAAGACCTTTGCGCCCGATTGAGGACACTATTACTGCTCTCTTTCTTCAGGGGTAATTCATCGCTTTGCTATACACTACATCTCAAATCTCATCCTGGGACCCCGTCGGCTTTCTGTTCAAGACATTGCGATTATCTCCGATTTGATTTCAAGGAACTTGCCGAGCAGTGTTCTCGCTAAGGATGAGAACTGACTGTTTTTGGGCTGGTCTGGAGCCCAAATTATATTCGTCAGCGGCTAGTGCGTCTGTAAGGCGCAGCTTTCGCTTCAACTACCGACAGGGGGTCGCTCAGCCTACGATCCAGCGCTCCATCGTTCTGGGACCTTCACGATCATATTCTTACTCAATCACACGGTCGCATTCACCAATGACACCTATCATCGTGATATATGAACGTCTCATCCAGTTATTATACGGCCATATGAATCTTATTTTGTTCAACTCGAGTTTTACCTAGGGAGTAGATACAATGGGCAGATCTCATCCCATCCCATCCCAGCCCAGTGGCAACCCACATGCCAAGCCTCATGCGACGCATGGACAACGTGGGGATGTGCTATAATTAGCGGTGAAATCTCGATAGAGGCCTCAGATTGGTTGGCGAACGCGATGGTGACTGGTGGGACATAGTCTGACCTTGATCGCACCACATCGTCTACTCCTACTTAGCAGGCACTAGAGCCATGTCCCGATTCAAAACAGCGCGTTCATCTTTCCTTTCCACATGCTGTTCTTCACATCATAAGTTCAGCACCGCAGTCACTCTGAAGGAAGGACGAGATGGACGCGAACGGTGGTGCTCAGTACCCGCACGAAGGATGGAATAGTGGTGTATACTCACACAATCAGCCCTACGATGTGATCCACGACCAGGACGTTTCGGAATTCCCTCACGACAACCCCACGACGACTCACCAACAGTACGGCGGGGACCCCCAGGAATACGCCATGCACGACCGCGCCACACCAGGGACGTCCTTCATGCCCAAGGAGAACAACGGAGCGTGGGAGACGGTGACGGAAGTGCCACAGAACACCACCGCTTCGGATCCTGCCGTCAACATTTCCGTGTGGGACAGGCTCAACCACGGCTGGGCGCCCGAGATCTTCAGTCAAGTCTGCAGTGTGCTGTTCCTTCTAGCTCTGATCATCCTTCTGTCGCGGGTGGAGAATCAGCCTCTATCGAGCTGGACCATTGCGGTTTCGCCCAACGCCGTTGTGGCCATTCTCTCTATCGCCTCAAAAGCATCGCTCATCTATGCTCTGGGACAGACGATCAGTCAGCTGAAATGGATACATCTCGCCAAGAAACCAGACAGGTAACGCAGCCATAGTCTTTTGAATGTTCCGCAAGGATCGCATATTCTAACACGACGAAACAGTCTGCAAGACCTGCAGCGTTACGACGACGCCAGCCGAGGCCCCTTGGGCGCCATGCGGATGTTCTGGACAGTGCGATCGGGGCACTTCATCGCGTATCTGGGCTGCGTCATCATCCTACTTTCTCTGGCATTCGAGCCCTTCTCGCAGCAGCTGCTTCGTTTTGAGGAGCGCGTCATCACCATCCCCGGCAGCCAGTCATCCGTGTCATTTTCGACGGCGTATGACTTCCAGAGTCATGGCGTGGACGGCGTCTCCGCCGTGATAGGTAATCCAAACTCACCCCTTCCCAAACAATTCTCCGTGGGAACACCTCTGACTCTAGCTCACAGTCGGACCACGCGACAACCCGATGACTGCGGCGGCCGTCAACGGCGTATACGACGTCGTCAAGGACCCGCCGTTCGACTGCCCGGGCTCGACATGCAGCTACCCAACCTTCACCACCTTCGGCGTCTGCAGCGAATGCACAGACATCGCCAAGACGATCAAGCGACAGGAACTCAACGTGACCTACGGCCAGGTGTACTCCTTCACGACGCCGAGCAACCTGTCGATGCAGGGCTACGCCAGTTCCGACGCGCACAGCGGCTTCAAGCACACGCTCACCAACGCCACGGCCGAGGGTCTCAACTCGGCCTTCGCCGGCCTCGGCATGCCAGTGCGCATGGGCATCATCCGCTTCCCGGACGACGAGGGCACGTCGACGATGGACACCTGGATGGACCAGATGGAGGCGTACGAGTGCATGATCTCGTTCTGCGGCCGGCGGTACTCTGGGTGGAATACGACGAACGGCACCCTGGCGCGCGGCGACGAGCACATCATCAAGCTCAACAACTCGGAAAGTCCCGTGCCGGACGCGCCATGGTACCGGAACCTGGCGCCGCTCGACGCGAGCGAGTCGCTGGGCGAAAAGGCCATCAACAACTCGTTCCAGATCAGCTACCTCGACGGCGAGAACATCGAGTCGATCCTCGGCAACCTGTTCACCATCAGCGGCGCCGTGGCCGCGAACAAGCAGATCGGCGCCTCGGCGCTGTACAGCAGCCCGGACATCCCGGCCACCATGGACAACGTGGCGCGCGGCATGTCGTACCGCATGATGTCGGGTCCCAACGCCACCACGGTCCACGGCGACGTCTACACCACGCAGGCCTTCATCCAGGTGCACTGGCCGTGGATCACGCCGCTGGCGACTGTTGTCGCGGCGTCGGCCTTCTGCCTCGTCTGCGTCATCTTCCTGACGCGCAAGAAGAAGCAGCTGGTGTGGAAGTCGTCGCTGACGCCGCTGCTGCTGCCTGATGTCTCGTACCAGCTTGCGGGCTCGGGCCCCGGCAGTGGTTCCGGCCCGGGCTCATTGCATGAGGGGCCGCCGGATCACTTCATGGGGTTGAGGTCGAGGACCATGACGATTACTAGGCATTTGGCGAGTGATCGGTAGTAGTAAAAGTAAACAGAGGCATTTCCCTCGTGCTGGGTTCAACTAAACAAAGTACCCAATAAGAATAATAATGAATAAAGAAGAAACAAGTTTAAGAATTACTTACTACGCTGCTATCTATGAAAGCAAGGCCTTGAACGCAGGAGCAACCTCGCAAGCAAGCAGGTGTTAGTGACTGGCCGACTGACTGACTGACTGCAGTGAAGGAGCCGTTGGGTTACTTAGCACGTATTGAAACGGCCGGATTTGCTGCTAGTTCGGACACGAGGCTATTCTCGGGACCGAGTCTGCTTTTCGTACCATTCACCCACACCAAGACTGGGATTACCATGAAGTCTACAACCACCGCAGACGAAGGGCAAAGCCTGAAGCACGTGCTGCATTAGCCGGACGAGAGAAATGAGACTTATTACTCTATACTCAACCGATGTGCAAGGTTCATAACGCTCAATGCCATCGAACTGATCGTGATTGTGATTGTGATTCCGGGCTAGTGGAGAGAAATCTGCTTTGCTTGGCTTCGCAAGTGGGATGAAGCTATCGTCGCGGCTCGCTCCTTCGACGCCAGGCTCGGTCCCGAGATGCCCTCACACAAAAAACCAACACAGTTGCCGCGACTTTTCCACAGCGCTCTGCCATTGCTGACTTAATGAATGGAGACCGCAAGATTAGCTCGATAATATCTTTGCCTTACTAAGCTATACGTTTGGACATTGCGGTTCCTATTGATCGGGGCTTACAATCCAGCAGCTACGGTCTCAGTTGTGGAGTTACGGGAGATGAGTGGCATGGGATGAGCTTGTCCGGCAAGCAGTTGGTGTTGAGATTCTTGGCTGGATGACTAAGGAAACACGGGGCACTTCCTGTTGGGATATTCTACTCGTAGCCTACACACTTGGTGTCTGAGGGTCGTACTGTATAGCTGAGATATCTTACATAGATTTAGATAATGAGCTATTTTCGAAGCTGCTTAGTAGACTTCGAGTTGGATATCTGCTGTCCGGGCTGGGGAACTTAACTCATTGGCTTCTTGGGTTGTGTCTTGGTTTGGCTGAGGTCTCAATTTCTGGAGACTCAACTCGTTAAGACAAAATATCATTGTATTATTGCCTTAAGTTTCCCACACAATGATCAACCATTGAGCTGATCGAGGCCTGTGAACATGCGTATTGTCCCTGAAGCTTCACGAGATTATCAAGTCGCGCTTGAATCACGCACGCCAGCTAAGCATCGCGGATTACCTACTCATCTACTGCTAGTGCTAGCTATACCAAACCTAGGGGGCTTCCTTCTCATACAGTGAAATTATCTACTTTGCATAGTCTAAGCCTCCACAAGCCGCTACAGCAAGGCCAACAAACACCATGTATTCTATCTCATGATGCCAGACTACCTATCTAGACTACTACCAGCGCCTTCGTTCAAAGCTATCACGCGGGGCCTCCCGATCCTGACTGCCGCGAAGGCTTCATTAAGATTGCTATCTAGTCTAGCAAGGTATCCCATCCAAAAGAAACTCCTACGAACTGCCTCACCGGAAGTGTTCACGTTAGTAATCCGCCAGCAACCTCACCGTCGGCACCCAACTGCTCCAGCACCTATAATTAGAACATCGTGGACAGATTACTAATCTGGGGAAGGGTGAGGTCGATACTTCATCGCGAAGTACCTTCCTTAGCAGCATCGTGAAGGGAGGGAAAAACAGCCTCTCCGCCGGGAGGAGTTCTAGTTCTGGTCTCTAGCTCCAGTCTCGAGATAGTCTCAAATTCTAGTTACCAGTTCTAAGCACTTAAGTGATCCAACGCAATCACGCTAACCGGGCACGATCATCAGGCACAACTGACAACAACCTTGAAATGAGCAAACGCAACTCGGCAGACCTAGGTATCCTTGTCTTACCTTACCTGGCACTAGAACTAGATCTCATCCCGCAGGAATGTGTATGCAGTCCACACCGACCCACGATTAGCGAAATCTAACGAAATCTAGCCAATTCACACGAACCAGCCAATCGAAAGCCTGACTAAAGCCTCAAATCCCCAAGTGGGAGATTGGAGATGCGGTGTCGGTAGTACAGCCATAAAGCCACAAAAAGCCACAAGCTCGTCGACCCACGGCGTTGGGTCCCGTGGCACGGACTCTTCTCCTCTCTCTCTCGCGGCAGGCAGTATACGGAGTGCATACCTACTATTGACATGCAAGCATGCAAGCAAACCCACGCCGCAAAGCTGCGTCGGAACTTGCCGTTAATTGGCTGCTGCAAGACAGCGCGTAGCGTATAGTAGTAGGTAAGTAGGCAGGTATAGGCTATAGTAGTAGTACCCTTTACGCAGTATGTATGCGTATGCGTGTGTATGTATGTAGCGTCGCAGCCCAGAGCGTCGGGTCCGACGCAGAGTCTCGCGGCAGGCAAATCCCTAGCCATCACCATCAATCACATGCCGCAATGACCATCTACATTTACGGTGAAAGGAGGTGAGGTGAACAAGAATTTGCCGCGGAATTCTCCGTTCGTTGTCGTTCGTTCCCTGATTTCCCCAAGAGGAGTGAGTATCCAGCTTCCTTCGGCAGCCTCATCTCTACACGAAAGAGGCAATCCGAGGGAAAATCTCCGGTCCCAAACTGGCCAGAGTAGTAGTAAGTAAGTCGGTTCCTGCCGCTATGCGAGCTAGATGCTAAATGCCAGATGCTAGATCCCTCGAGTTGGTTTGCCCACCGTTCCTCGATCCTGGCCCGGCCCTTTGTTCCTTGGTTTCCAATAGTCTGGATGTGGATGGATGGATGGAAAGTGTCGAGAGAGTTGGTTGCACGCTTGTAAAAAGGACAAATGGCGCTAAAAAGCCATTGTCTAGAACGCTTGGCTGAAAGTGTCCAAGGCAGGCAGACGATTGGACCCTGGAATGCAAGGCACATGTTTCTTTCCGACATACTGCGTGGAGGTTGCCGTTGTTCGTTTTGCGGCTAAATGTCCAACCAGGTGGTTAAGTGTGTTCTAGTCGGGCGTCTGTTGGGTTGGTTGGGTTGTATTATTAGATAGCCTGCCGCTCATTGGGGGTGGGGTCGATTTCAGAGCTTTGAGAACCTCGATTGATCCTTCAGGTTGAATGCCTAGACCCAAAAAGCTAGTTGTGGATTGTGTAACGCTCATGGAAGTCAGAAAGTGGCAAAAACGACAACGAAACAGAATGTGCTGATGATTCAGCTGGATTTGCTACAATTGGAACTTTTGAAACAAGTAGTATTATCGGGAAGATCAAGTGTCAGATGGAGGAACCTCTCCCAGTCAATTCGCGAACTTGAGAGATAACAAAAGTTCGCTTAACATGGCGTACGAGGCGTATCTGTTATCAGTCTAATAACACTATAAGATTACCTCAGCAGACACCTAACCCAAACAGACGGTACTAGCAGGATTCGTTTGTTTCTGCTGGCGAGCTCGGCGACCTGGGGGCAGACGAACTAGTAGTGCCTGCCGGCTAGCTGGCTGGCTGAGAACGCCATCCGTACTTTTGGTAAGATCTTGGCGGCTCAAGTGTTCGCCGCCATTCCAGTCTAGACGATGTCCTCATTTTGCTCGGTGTCACAACGGCAGCATCAAGTGGCAAAGGGCAGGGCCCAGAAGTTGAACATGGCAAGAAAAAAGCGCTTCGTATGAGCTAAAATTGGTGTGGTATCTTGGTATCGCTAATATAACAAAAGGACAGTTAAAATGACAGTAAAAAAGAGGCTAGTATAGTGATTTCCGACAGAATTCCAACGCCCCTAGCCCGTAATGCTCGCTCCTGAACAGGTAGCGGCCGAATTCCTCCTCCTCGCACGTGGGGGTGTGGTGTAGCACCTCGTCGGCGCCGAATCCTCTCTTCCGTAGGAGTTCGACCATGGTGTCGAGCTCGAAAACTTGCGCGTAGGCCATGGCCCAAGCGCCGACCTGTTCCTCTTGCTGCAGCGCGCCCTTGGATTCCAGATATGTGAATATGTCCTCGTTCTCCTGCTGCACGGCAACGACGAGGGGGGAGGGGCTGCCGACGTCGACCTTGGCGCCGTACTCGACGAGGGTCTGCACAATGCCCAGATCGCCCTTATGCACGGCCGCCATGAGCGCCGTCCGCGTGGGTGGGAACCAATTGGGATCAGCGCCGTGCCACAGCAGTAGCTCGACCGTCTCCAGGTTCCCGCTCTCGATGGCGCTGATGAGCGGCCTGAAGTGCGAGCGCGTCTTGAGGGAATCGCATCCCTGCTTGTGGGTGGGCAGGGGGGCCGAGTTAGTGTGGGCGCCCGGCTGGTTCAGACAGAGGTCCTGGCGCAGCAGCAGCCGAACCAATTCGGTATTGCCGTGTCGTGCCGCTTGGTCGAGCCGGGCGTAGACGTCATCGCGTGCTGTTGACTCGAAGGGGTCCATGCCCTTCCCGAGGATCGCGACCAGTCGGCGTGATATGGGCTGCGAATCTGTGTAGCTCAGGGCGACTTCTAGATTCCGCCGTGTCATCGAGGTGAGGTGTGCGTTGAATAGGTTGCTGTGGTCCAGAGCATACTCCATGACATCCTCGAAACCGCCAATGGCGGCATGGCGAAGAATGCTCGACGTGGTGCTGGCGCTGATGTAAGCGCAGCTGCTCTTGTGAGCCCATTTCTTCTCCACGTTGACGAGGTGTTCGACTAGTCCCAAATGTCCGCGGTATGAGGCCATCTCGATGAACCGTCGAAATGAGGGCTTTGTGCTGGCGGCCACGGTAGGGCATTGCCAATAATCGTCTGCGTCTTCGGAGATAAGAGCCTTGGCAAAGGGCTCCAGGCCCATGTATACCACGGCGTTGAGAAATAACGTAGCGAGCTGCGGCTGGGTGAATGTGTCCTTGCATGATATCGAGTTCAACAAGGCCGAGGTCTCTAGCGAGGAGTTGATGAAGAATGTGGCGCCTGAGAGGTCGTTGATGCACTCCTCCAAAGTCAAACCGGGAAAGATCTTGTTGCCCGTAACCCATAGATATTCCGCCACTTTCCTGTACTGTCCTCGCATCGTTTTTTCATTGTTCTCCTGGAATATCCTCCGACCCAGGTACGTTCGTAGATATAAAATCCATGGCGAGTCGTGACGCTCGACATCGTTTAAGCTCAGCTCAGGATCAAAGGCAACAGTGTCAAGTAGCCTCGAGCTAAATATGGCTTCATCAGTCAAACATCTGAATTGGCCTGTGTGGTTTGTTAGTTCGCTTGATGGTAGGTCTGTAGAATGCAGGGGCACAAACGGTTGACGAGGCGAAGCCTCATGACACGCTTGAATGTCCTATCCTCGACAGCATGTGAGAAGATCTGGTCGAGCAACTCGAGCGGAAGATCGAACAAATGCATGCTGACCCGATTTCTGGATCATATAATACTTTCTGAGATATCACAGTGGTGGCTGTAAGTGGGAGGAGCACAATGTTGTTGTGTAGTAAGTCGACGTTGAGAATGGAACAAAGAGGATTTGTTTGTGGGACGTGTTGGATTCAACGGATCTTAGGATCTCCTGTGTGAGCAGAAGATATATGAAACGGGAGCCAGATATACGGTATGATATATGAAATACACAGGGGGGGGCCAAGTGTTATGTTGCAGAGGAGGGGGCCGGATGAGCTATGTATGTATCGATTTGTCTCGGGCTGTGGCACCAACCAACATGTTTGCGCTTGCATAGTATTACCTAGTCTGGCATATGTAAGTTGGCGATACACTGTACTCCGTGGGCAAGCCGGCAAAGTAACGTCAGCCGACCCCCAATTCGGCCCCATCCATGGGATGCTACTAGTGTCACTACCTCAACCCATCAACCCATTTTGCGACTGAGGATACATTCTCCATGATTCCCTCTTCCTGCTGTGCCTCCCGTAGCTTTTCGGGCTAAGAGGGGGCTAGCTCCATGGCGGAGGCTCGCCTGTCTGGCTGGCGCGCTGGACCTGGGACTGGAACTTGAGATGCCAAGAGGGCAGGGATGAGCACAGGGCGGGCCGCCGAGCAAGCGACTTGGACTGATCGACTCAAGTGGCTTGGGTGGATCACCAGGACATGCTACGTACATCATGAACCTCCGTGTTCTGTCCGTGGAGTACCTTCTGACGAGGTACCGCGTCTGGCGAGCCTGGCCCGCCTGGCAAGTCGCCGAGTCGAAACACGGCAGCATATCAGCATGACAAGTTCTTCTGCACACGGCATCATCCAGCTTCCATCCATGGATGTTAAGCGCTGCCCCTGTGTATGCGGGGGGTTTCCAGCGCACAACCCTCGCATCGTGACTCTGTGGCTCGGTGGCTCTCAATGGCTGTTACTGGGCAGAACTGGGGCAGTTTTGGTGGCTAATGAGTGCCTCCAGCGCAGCGCACTGGTCTGAGATGATGCATTGCAAATAGTGAAGATGATCATTCGTCGCAAACGGACTAGGCCAGTCTTACGTCGAAGAGACACAATTCCAATTATTTCAATTATTCGCAACCCTTTCCAAACCAGCAGAGTCCCGTTATCGTCATCTGTATGTACGCACATTTTTATTGCCAACCCAAGTAAATTACATCGCATCTTAGACTCTTGGTCGACGTGCCAAGCGATGAGAAAAATGCACCTCAGGACAAGTGTCGCACGGCATTCAATATTCTGTATCGGGTCACGTTTTGGGGTCCCGGATGCACATGCGTGCCCTACAGCAATTGGACAAAGGTTGGTTGCATTGTCATTTGGAGACGCGGGTAATCTTCCCGACCGGCGACCGAGTGACGTCTCAGGTGGAAGGAAAAACTATCGCATACTTATCAGGCTCATATGGGTTCATATGGATGAAAGGCCTGCCGCTCCATCTAGGCCGCCAGCACGTCTCGGTACATACATCGGAAACGTGGAGCTCCTCCTCCCCAGGTCTGTCAGGCCAGAACTGGCACGGACTTGGCCTCGACTGCCCTGTCGAAACTACAGGTGGTGTGATACATCGCAGCTTATGTGAATAATAATGATGCGCGTACTATGATTATATGCTTACAAGCGAACCCTACTGAAGTCACAAATCTGATTCAGCATCGAATACCCGACATCCATACCCGAAGCGGTGAAGCGTGAGAGCGTGAAAGCGTGAGAGTCTGAGGGTGTGTGTAAGAGCTGCTGACGCGCGCATCGCCAAAAGCATCGAGGTATCGATATTGGCGATACTTGCCATCCATCCATCGAATGTCGGTATCACAAGTCAAAAGCCATTCAAGTGATCACCAATGAAGGGGGAGGACTCTCAGAGAGAAGCCACAAGCAATTGGAAGAGAGAGTCCGCAGCCGAGGGAAACAGCACGGACGCCCCCTAGTCTGTTGTGTGGTTCGCTAGTCTAGCTACCGTCTCGGGAATCCTTTGCTGCAACACGCCGCCCGAGAAGACATTAGTGCCTCTGTGGATGTGGCGTCACCGACGTATCGACTCACAGCGTGAGTGGATGGACCCTGAACACACGCACCAATGGACAGAGAAAGATACTGATTGAGGCGTTTGCAATATACGACGCACTCTGTCGATCTCACCTCCCACTACGCGCGGATGTCTCTCTCGCGATTATACCGATTCGTCTATCTATCGACGAGAGCGACAGACCTGCATGTCAAGTTCTGTGTAAGTGATCAACTATCCGCTCAACCTACATACTTGACTTGACTCACCTGCCTAGTGGGTAGACGTATGCATCACACGTACTCTGCACATAAACCTCCAAGCGTTTTGTCGTGCAGTCCCGTATTCGCGATTCGGGCCACTGAGCCCGACATGTTGTTAGTGCTGTCGAATCGAATCGTCAACACAACGATCCTCCAACTGGAGGCCAACGAGATGTCTGCCAAGTCACCATCCTCCATACTCATAGATTTTGCGGTGGACTTCGTCTGACATCAGAGTCGGCAGTGGATGGCCCGGGGTCCACTGTGGACTGCGCCAAAGCTGGGGTTTCGGCAATTTGACTCGCTATGGCGCTTCTGCACGTTTGGTCGCAGAAGAGGAGAGACATGGGCCAGCATTAAACACAAATCCAAATCTCACGACAAATACCACGCAGCATTATTCCCAACAGTGGAAAAAAAACTTCATCGCTCACGAGCACTATGAGCCACCTGAAAATGAAACACGTCGGCACGTACCGATTGTCTCGATGGGTGACCCAGGCACAGACCGAACATGGTCAAAAAGAACAGATCACTATTGCAGCGCAACTGCAACGTCAACTTTCTATCTTTCGATCTATCTTATTCGGGATCCATGATTCGTTTCCCCTTCCCCGCGCGAATCGCTGATGCAAACTTCAACATTCAGGGCCAATGATCCTACGATGCGACCGACATACATCGTACATACTCAATATTGACCCTGGCCTTCGTCTTATCCGAGAGCCGTATGCACCTTGGCAACCGCTCGCCTGGCGGGGCCAAGTGCAGCAAGGGTACGTATCCTCACCGCCAGACAAGGAATCGTCGCCGTAGCGCCCAGTCGACCCAGCTTGAAAGTTGAGATGTATGCGCTCGTGAGCGTAATACGTTAGTGAGATCTCATGACTCTAACAACCAACATAGAAAGAGGAATGTCGAAGCAAAGGCATAGGATCATGTGTTATTCAGAGCCAACAACTGTTGTTGTAGCCCGCTTGCGTACTCGTATGCGGTTGGCACAACACCATATTTCGAACTTATCGTTGGCTTCTGTCTAAGCCAAGCCACAGAGATGATGTAGTTAGGAAAGCCTGGTCGACAACTAACTTCTACCAGGTTACATAGTAGTGTCAATTCCATATGCCGCCTCGGTAACCAATGAAACGAAGACTGATTTGATAATATGGGTCTCGCAACAGCTAAACATCTGGGATGCCTGGCTCGCCTGCGTCCAACAATGCCTTCATCATACAAATACCATATTCCAAATACCTCTCCCACCCACACCTCAAGACCCAACCCGCTCGAGCTCTTACAAAGCCCTAGCCCCTATTCAACTAAGATAATCATGCTCATAACGGCATGCCGCATCGCAATCATTGTATCCGGACTATTCGCACTATCGATTGGATGGAATTAGAGCACCTCTCCACACTCTTTCGCCCGCACTACTTGCGTACAGTAGGCTATCGGCTACTACAGTCGTACAATTCCGGTAGTTGGCGACACTACTGCACTCCGCCCTCAACTCTAACCCTTCTACAAGCCGGCAAATGGGCAGAGCGTCCCACAACGGGGGGGGCACAGGCGAGAAACAGGCATCAAATACCCGCCCAGGATTTCATGATCGCCAATGCAACGCCCAGGCATTTGTTCGAGCCACCTGAGGCGCGCGCGCGGCCCCTCCCTGCCCTGCGTCCGTCCAAACCCCCTTCTAAGAGTCTGGTTCACGTCCTGGACATGATGATCTACCTACCGGAGCAGATGCGATCTGGTTTAGACTTCCCAGCGACCTGGTTCGACCGACCGGCCCTCTGCTTCGCCAAGCAGGTTTCGCACAGCAGTATTTGAGAAAAATTGCCCTGGCCCTGCCTGAACCTTGGCCAGCGCCCAGGTTGCTTGGCTGTTGCTGCCAATTAGCCAAGTCCTCGACCGCAATCGATATGAATTCAAATTCGACACAGTGAGTGACAATTGTGACGGAATTCAAATATCGGTACTTAATCTGCTTCTTCTTGGGTCACATGCGTAACCCACAACTCACCATTTGTAAGTGCTACCTGCCACCACCCATCATGGTCATGTCACGCCCACCGGTTGTCAATTACCGGGCAGACGACAACTCGTAAAAGAAACAAACAAACAAACAAGAACACACTGGGCGGCAGTACCTGCTGGATTGGTGTTTTACCCCAAGACCTCATGCACCGGAAACACTAACCTAATTGACGATGTAAGTAAGATGTATGCCGGTAACCGCGCATGCTCGGCTCCTGAGAGCCACGATGGCATCCTCGAGGTGATGCACGTGACGATATTGTACATGAGCAGCAGGTATCACGCACGACGGGCCAACCAGCGATGCGGGAAACGTTTTGACGATAGACGAGCGAGAGGTAACATTCGTAAGGAAATATTGAACGTCTGATCTGCCTACCTAGGCGACCGTTGCAACACAAACAAGCCCGCATTGCACCCGCACTCCATACGGCATCGATGCCAAGGACATGTATTCCCCACCAATCGACCAAAATCCACCCGTTCATCACGGCATTCAGCCCTTGCAACCGTACGATCTGTTCATCCGGGGCACTCCTCGTTCGATTTCCAGCACGAGAGCGGGTCGAAACGTGCATAATACTCTCGATGTTGCCCTACTCCGTCCATCACAACAATATGATCTCTCGCATCGAGTCGACTGGCTGAATCGTCGGTCTAGATCGTGTGTTCAACGGGGCGTCGTCGTTCGAGCGAGCAGGCAGGAGACACGATCGAGGAGGTGTGACTGTGACTCGTTCTCCGCATCGACTCGCTTGCGCTTCCTATTCGGACCAACTGTCTCAAGTCACATGCTATGGCGCTACGTGACGAAGCTGTTCCGTCCGTCTGTCTGTCTGTCTTCCCATTCCCCCCCACGGTCCGATCCGGAATCCTTCCATTGTGAACATCACTTCCAGTCCCGACCCCGACTGCAGCCAACACATGCATGCATGCCTCTGTCGCTCGCGACCGAGGTGGAGAAACAAACAAACGAGCAAGAAACGGTGAAATAGAAAAACGCAGAGTCGATGAATTACTGGCTTTGGGCAATTATTGTTGTTATTAACCTATTAACACCGAGAGAAGCAGCGAGGAATCGGGGCATCTCCGGCGCATTGGCAAAACTGGAGAACCGGCCACCCAGCCTCCACCGACGACGTCAAAAGGCCGAGAACAGTCCAGTCAAAAAGCGCCATGCAACCCGCGACCGCCCCGTACCGTTCCTTAGAAAAAAAAGTCCTAGGACTTAAATTCCCCGAGCCCGGTTGCGGAATACGTCATTCGCGCCAAAGTTTGGACTCTTCTCTGCTACTACTCTTCTCCAGCTTTCCCCAGCTTTGCTCCCAAACTTTCGAATACTTGCGACATGCATGCATGCAGGCACGCACGCATGCAACAGCAGAGAAGCACCGAAGAAAAACCCTCGACAGTTACCACGGAATGGAACCACGATGACAGCATCGAGCGCATCGCGAAACAACACGAGGACAGGCAGGCCATGAGAGCGTGTGTGTATGAGAGTGTGCGCACGAGAGAAGGAAAAAAACGAAGAAATCACGAGCCAGCTAGCTTGCTAGCTGGCAGAAGAGCCTGAGGCCTGGTTCCACGTGCTGGTCCACTGCTGCACCGTCTGCTGGCCCGTCGGTCGCTGAGAGGACCCCTGCATCGCCAGCTGCTCGTACGTGTTGGTCCCCGACTGGTAGCGCGTCATCGAGGTCTGACCGCTGGCCGGGACGCTTGAGTAGCTGTGGCTTCCCTTGCCGTCCTTGCTGTACTCCCTCACGCTGGAAGATGGGTTAGATGTGTTAGGTAGGTAAGTCTAGATAGTAGCGATGGGGATGTATGTGTGTGTAAGGGGGATGGTCATAGAGGTGGGTTGGGCTGCGGGTCTATAGTGTAGTATTGAAGGATAATGCAGATTTGTGCTGACACATACTTTGCGTTGTTGTTGGACGACATATTGAACTTTGTGCGACTTGGCCAATTGATCAATGCCTCAGATGATATCTCAATGCGAGATTCAATTCTTGTTTGATAAAGTCAGAGTCGATGGAAGCTAATAGGTTTTCTTCCTGCGGGAGTTGCTCTTCGTGATCAACTGTGGTGGCAAGCAGAGCAAAGCCATATTTATAACTCCTCCCGTGGATCTGACTTTGACATTCTGCGGTTTGTTTCGTGATACAAAAGGGTATTTCAAACGCACTCGACACGAAACCTGAGGCCTTCGTTGCCTTCGAAGGGACTGTGGCAGGCCCTGCCATTCAATCCCTGGCGTACGCGTAGTATCTCACAGAGAACAGAAGGTTGGCAGAAAGCCATTGCAGGTCGTGATGATTGATTACGCAGCTGGAGTAGGGAACCTGAAACGTCTTGTGATGCCGTCGGCAGTGACAGGGAGTCATAAGGGCCATTGTGGGCTCCCGCAGGGCAGGAGAGGCGCGGACCATGATAGAATGACACAGGTTGGCTCAAAGGATCACGACGGAGACAACTGAGATTGAGATGGCATTTGTCATCAGCCTTTGGGAAATGAGTTGCGAGGTTGATGACCGAGAGCAACGAATGAAGCCTTATCGAAGACTACCTGATGATTAAGATCAGCTGCAATCAAGAGGTAGCCGTGCTATGTCAACACGATCTCAATTACGTTGATGACCTCCTGCTCCTAAAACGAGCCAAGCTGGTTGCCTGGTACGAGGATTGCGGCTAAGTTAATACAAGCAGTTGTAAGTGAAGCCCGACAAGCAATAAATGAAGCATGAGACAAAAGTGACGGGGTGTCAACTAGATCGTATTGCTACATGAACTAGATGATTGCTGAATGATAGATCGGCCTACTACCAGACTGTACTAGTGGGATTGGTGATTGTCTAGCAACATGGGACTACAACAAGGTCATGCTGAGCATTTTGTAGTAAACATTTTGATAGAAAAAAAGCTATTATATCACTAGCTTAGATAATGAGTATCATTGCTGATATAAACCAATAACTTGAAAAGAGACACCCTGAAACCCTTTACATTTAATCGTCCAGATTTTTTTCTTTGAAAACGTAAGCATCCGAATCGTCAGTCGCGCAAGAAGCGCGCGTCCAATCATTATCATAGTGGGATGTTCCATCACCCGTTAATCATGAGTCGTTGAAATCAGACACTGGGTCTTGTACATTACAAGAAAGTTAATAGAAAAGAAAATGAGCGACCAGCGGCGCGAAAGAAAAATAGAATCGAATGAGGGAATCGCGAGATTAGGCAAGATAAGAAAATTCAGCTGGTTTCCGGCCCCTTACTGCATTTCTCCTCTTTGGCTGCGCTGCCGAGCTGTCCGCGCTGCTACGGCGACGCTTCGAAGGCGACGAGCTATTGCTGTGCTCCCTCCTGTGGTGAGCGCCCATGTTGTCGATGCGAGTGAAAGTTTTGTCGCAACCGTCGTGGCTGCATGGGATCGTGGGCTTGCCACCGTGCCTCAGCGACATGTGCTTTCGCAGATAGGCCTTGGCGGACTCGGGTTTTCCCTTGGTTCGATGGTTGCAGCCAGGCTCCGGACATTCCAGTTGTCCTTGGTCCGATGGGGACGAGTTGGGCGATGTCTCCTGCGAGTTTGACATGGTGAATGGTGATAATGATGGAGAGTATTTCGGTGCAACGTTGGATATTATGAGAGCGTTATCGCCGAGAGACCAGTTCTCCATTGTGGACGAGGACATTGCGTTGGATTGCTGGTGCACTATGTTCGTAGGTAGGCTAGTCGCCGTATGGATTTCCATCGTAGTGGAATAATCCACAATCCCATTTTGGTACATCGGCATCTGGAACTGCGGAGCTGGCACAGTATAGCCTAAAGCTGTGTCTACTCTAAGTTCTGGCAGGTCCCGAGGGTTGACACGTGTTGAAAGGGTGGAAGATAGACTCGGCGTGCCGTCAAACGGTCCCACGCTCATAGGATCCAAGTATTCAAAACCATAGTTCGTCGGGGCATTGTTGTAGAGACTGACAGAATGGTCACGCGCGATGCCGCTGCCGGCGTTGACCTCCTTGCGGCGTCCTGTCAGGCGACGAGTAATCTCTCCAATGGACTTCTTAACGGATGGGCGATGGGTGACACCTGCCAACTCCGCAGATGCGGAGGATCTCGGCGATACCTCTGAATGGAGATGATCATCTTCGGTGCTTGTAGTTGCTGAAGGCATCTCTGATGGGGTGTACCTATTCGGGGACATGAAGCCTCCTGCGCTCCGGCTCGACGGCACTGGACTATCCCCAGATAGCTCTGAGCGGCAGGGTTCATGGTGCAATTCGCAAGAACCAGCGCCAGATCGACCAATTGCAGAGTCGGATGAATTTGGCTGAACGATATCATGGTCTTTGGTAGAGTGTGTCTCTTGACTGGCGCTTGGCATTGTATCCTTGCCCAATGAAGTCGAGCATTGCCGACAAAGCTTGTTGCTTGAGAAGTCGCGGATGAACTTCTTGTAAGTTCGGACAACCTTCTCTCCAATATGCTCTTTGTCCCAGCCGCAGCGACTACCGGATCGGATCTTGAACGATTCGTAACGGCTGCATATTGGGCACCGGAACTCTCCTTTATCGAAGCACTTGCAATGTTTGAGATGTCGCAGCATACTTTCGGCGCTCTTGAAGTCTTGAGCCAAGCAATCCGAGAACATACAACGACTCCAATCGGCCGTCTTCTCATCTATTAAGAAGAACTCGAGCGCCCTTGCGTAAAAGCGGGACTTCGAGCAGTTGTCAAGGATGTCACAGCTGAATCTAAATGACGGCTCATTAGTCGAGAACACTGCAATAGATCATCTCCTAACATACCGACAGCGCGATATTGGTGGACTATTTGTCACTTCATTGGGATGTTGGGAAGAGTCTGACTCTAGCCTTGTTGGCCACCCAGCTTGCTCGTATAGACCTTCTTGGGAACCAAATGAGGATTGATGAAGTCTCAGTGGGTCAACCATGTCGTAGTGTGGCTGAATGCCGCCCCCAAGTAAGTGCGTAGGACCGAAATGCTCTGACACGGCGTTGCCAAAGTTCATTGGAGAACCTTGCATCTCGTTGATGTTTGGATTCATTGTTGGGAAATACAGACACACAAATCCAAGTTGGAAGTTCTAAATCAAACGAGAGGTGATCAACTACGAGAACTGGAAGCAACAAGAGACTTAAACACCTTTTGGTCGAGTTGGCAGGGATCGAAGGGCAGCAGAGTCGCCGACACGAACGGACATGCCCTCACCATCTGGCAACTGTTCTAACAGCATGTTGCACTCTGCGTTCTCCAATTCTCGTTCCCTTGCAATCCCATCTAAGCTCGCCATTAGACGTGCCAGAAGCATGTTGTGGACTTCATATGACGTCGGTGTGTGAACTATCGGTTTCGCTCGAAGGGCTCCGCCGAAGGGACTTTCGGGTTCGTAACGCGCAGGGGGGATGAGGCTCTTGATGGGCACTCATTTACCTATTTACGAGATGCGTCCAATCAGCACATGCCAGGTCAACGTAGGGGATGCCAAGTGGAAAAAGGCAGCAAAAGGGCAGTAGGAAAATGAGGGGATTTTGGTTGCCTGATTTCAGGTCGTGGATACCGAGGACCGAAAGTGGTCTAAGTCGTCGTGCGGGCGACTTACTCACCGAAAAGGCCTCTAAATCGTGTGGGAGGTTCCCTTTGAAGGACGCCATCGACCGGGCAGTCGTAGGGACAGAAAGCGACCCTATCAGATCGACGTGCAGCTGTTCGTCCGGTGGTCATGGTTGAAAACATGAAACGCTCAATGAAATTGGCATGTCCTCTAGTTTCCCTGCATACTGAAATTGTAGACCAAGTCGAGTATGATCAAGTAGCAAGTTGAAGGGCAAGGATACGAATCAATATTTCCTTAACAAGGTTGGCGTTCATGTGCCTGAATCGAAATCAATAGGTAAACGAATGATGATATCGGAGCAAAACCACTTTGCAAAAGGTTCGGGAAACACTCCCAATCATTTTGTCTAATCTACAGCAGAAGCTCGATAGTTATAGTCTCCAAGGACTCAAAGTCTAACACCACAATTCTAATTCCGTATTATGGCCCCCAACGCGGTAGAAGTCTCATTTGCTTAGGTTAGTGCAGAAGGTATCAGTATCCCACCTATACTAAATAAAGAATCCCCACGGAGCCATGAAGCGAGAGCATTTGAATATGATCGGGAAGGTAGCGTAGATCGAAGCACGGCCTCAACGCCTGTCAACGCCCGGGTCTGCGTCCACCGCCGGGCATGATATGTGCATATGACTGCCTTATGTAGGACCGCATGCGGATCCTTATCGTGAGGGGGCGAAGGTCGGCATGAGGATCCCGAGCCTGATTTGAGGGACATGAGAAGTGGGCGGTCAGCGTAAACCAACCCTTGCCAAAGGCTTGAGGGGGCGACGTCCCCTCGCTAGGCACCTTCGCCCAACAATTTTACCGAACACGAAAACAATGCATGGACAACAAAATGAGAGAGATCGCATAAAGAACGCAATGATTAGTTCAGACAAACAATCGAACATATTAACTTGGTCGTGGGGTAAATGATGATGATGTTCGTGATGTGTACCCAGTTTTATTTTCTTTTTTATCTCCCGACTTTAACCCCTCCATTCCCTCTGCAGATGTGACACTACGTAGATTGCATGTCAAATCAATTGGGGGCGCTGACCCCGGAGCAGCATTTCCTATCCAGGTGTGGCTTAATATGCACCTCGATGGAAAGTGTCATCGAAACGACGCCACAATATTCAATAGTACAACAGTCTTTAATTAGAGGGGGCTGTGACATCTGCACGCATCGCGACATGTTACTACTTACGTCAAAGAGGTCGTAGCTGTAGTGAACTGCGATGAAACGAATAATTCTCCTCAGGCAATTCTCATGTATATCGAATTGGTCTTGGATAAGCCGAGCGAGTAGCAGCACAATAAGGCTGAAGAAACGACGATCTCGATCAACATAACGGCTCATAGACATCTATGTAGATGTCAGGACAAGGTAGCTGTTGCCAAGCCTCGCTAATGATCTCGGTGAAGATATGATCGTCAGTAGCGAGTGCGGATGGCTGTAGCAGACTCAGCCTGGCTCGAGGAGTCTGACATGACATGGCGTGACAGCATCTGCAGCGGGAGTTCGGTTCCGAACAGAGCACCCCGCGTTGCTATAAGAAAGATGTGTGTGATGAGTCTAAGCTCAGCAATGTAGCATTTGCGGTATAGCACCGACTGAGTAGATTCAGCCCTCCCCATGCCATGAACGAAGTGAGTAATAAGAAAGCTCACCAACATCAATAACTACCGACATCCCCATATTGTTAGCAAATCACATAGAATCTACGACTGAGTCGTCACTAACTAAGGGGATATAAGAAGGACTAGATTGAAAAGATCCGCTTTCCCTGGTTCACAAACCTAGGCCTTCAAATGATGATCGGGATAGTCTGACATACGTCACTCGACAGAGCCTTGCTGATGGGAGTTCTCCCCAAGCGAGCGCCAGCACGTAATTACCTCGTCCAAATCGCGTTAGACAAGACTGGATTTTTCTCGCAGTCCAGTGTGCATCCGTTAACCCCCATAGGACAACACTACAAAGTAAAATGGAGGAAATTGATATGAAGCCTGCTGGGCCAGTCAGCAATTGCGATTTGGACGGAATCTGGAACGAGATGATACAAACCAGCATCCGTTCGACTCCGAAGAAAAGAATAGCCGATAGTAACCGGATCTCGCTTGATTACCCCTTACTGGACGTTGTCACGACGTCTTTCTCTACGTCTGCTGCCACAACAACGAGAGGATATCTGAAATGCCGCGAAGATGTTATGATAGCTGTATCCCCATCACAACCGGCTTGCATCATAGGCGAAAGAAATGAACTAGTCGTCTTGCTTGAAAAATCCCATTGATTACGGATAAACCTATGCATTGAATAGCAGAGCGACAAATTTGGTTAAGGAAGATCAACTACACTCATCTGCCAGATATCCGACGGCTTGACTGCGGCTTGACTATTTTGGCCGATTGTAGTCCGTCTCGTTGGTAGATAAGCAGTTCAGGATTGCGCTAAAGTTGACTCTCAGAGCCAATAGGGATCTAGGGAGAGCTCATTTCGCGGGGCCGAGGTATATCCTTTTACTCATTACCCCTTTAACTGCCGATTCATCTCTAATACACGAATATGAAGCTTGGCAACATTTCTTAGAAAAGACGTTATATATGAGTAGGATGCACCCAATCATAACAACGTGTCAGCTTCACATCTTACTTCGTTAAGCACATTTGATCATGTCCATATATGGCTGTAGTTATAGATGGTTTATCTACCTAGGTACTTAGTATGTACCGGAACGCCAGAGGGGTCGGCTCATCTATCTCAACCAAGCATCAGACATCAAGCAGACAGAATGCGCAAGTCAGCATACCTATATAAGGGATCCAATTCATAGCAAGTATGTGCTTAATGAATACCATCATCTCGAATTCTAACCATTGGAAGTAACTAGCCACAGTATAGCCCCTATGAAGTCACAACGACCCCAACATCTCAAATCCCCGTAACCCTCCTCTCAAACCTCGGAATCTCCCTCGTGAACCTCGCCGGGTCCTCCCTCGCGCCCTCCTTCCAATACTCGTACTCAATCCACGCGTTCTCCGGCATCTGCTCCTCCATAGCGGCCATCCAGGCGCCGAGCTCCGGCGACAGCGGGACAACGCCCGTCTCCAGCACATAGATATCCCACAACTTGATCAGCTCCTTCAGCCTCTGCGGCTCCTGCTCTGCGAGATCGTGCACCTCGCCCGGGTCGCGCGCGAGGTTATACAGCTGCCAGCGCTCGGGCCCTTTCGGCTTGGGGATGAAGACGATCTTCCAGTCGCCGCGCCGACAGGCCGCGCGCCCGCACGTCTCCCAGCCGTTGATGAAGTTTTTTTCGTGGATCGTGTCCGCTTTTGCGCAGAGATAGGGCACCATGGATTTACCGCGCATGGGCACGATTGCGCGGCCTTGGTATGTTGGTGCCGGGTGCGTCACCCCCGCCATGTCGAGGATGGTGGGCGCGAGGTCCATCACGGTGGCGAATTGATGCGTTATGCTGCCTCCCTTAACTTGGCTGCTGAATGCGGCGGGGGGCTTCATTAGGTACGGGACGCGCACGCCCCCTTCTGTCGTATAGGCTTTGTACAGTCTGCTCGGCGCCGTAGCAGCCTGGGCCCATCTCGGTCCATACCAGATAAAAGAGTCGCCGTTTCCGAGGTTGTCGATGTGGTTATTGTAGTATTTCTGCAGGTGCTGGAGTCCGGTACTCTGCACGATCGGATATGCCTCGTAAGCCGCGCCTTCGGCCCCGTTGTCAGAGAGGAAACAGATGAAAGTGTTGTCGAGCTCGCCGATCTCTTCGAGATACTTCGTAATCTTGCCTACGTTCACATCGATCGCCTCGACCATTCCAGCAAAACACTCCATCGCGCGACACGAGTTCGCACGTTCCACGTCGCTCAGCTCGCTCCACTCCTTCACCTCCTCCGCCACCACGGGATGCGGCTCGACGTCCTGTGGCACCAAGCCCAGATCCTTGAGACGCTGCAGCCGCTTCTGCCGCAGCGCGTCCGGGCCCTCGTCATACACGCCGCGGTACTTCTGAATATACTCCTGCGGCGCCTGCAGGGGCCAATGGGGCGCCGTGAACGGGAGGTATCCGAAGAACGGGCGCTCGTCTCCGCCGTCCTTCCACTCTTTCAGGTACTGCAGCATCTTGTCGCCGTAGCCGTGCGACGAGTACCAGTCCTCAGGGAGCTTCTTCACATACTCGCCGTCCTCGCTGTGCAGCGCAATGTAGCTCATCGTCATGAACTCGGGAATGGCGTCGGCGGCCTCCATTTGCGGCTCGAAGGCGTAGTGGTTGCTGCATGCAGGCAGGTGCGCAAAGCTGCGCTCGAAACCGCGGGCTTTGGGACTGCGCTCGGGGGTCAGTCCTAGATGCCACTTGCCCGACATCAGAGTCAGGTAGCCGGCGTCGCGGAGAAGCTCGGGCAAGGCCACGACGCGCTCGTTCAAGTACCCTTCGTACCCGGGCATTCCGCGCTGGACCGAGGTCGACATGGTTCCGTTGGGGTCGTTCTGCCCGGACACGTTGGTCCACTCGATCAGGTTGCCGAGACCGGCGATGTGGTGGTCGGTCCCGGTCATGATCATGGCGCGCGACGGCGAGCATGCTGCCGCGGCGTGGAAGTCTGTGAACAAAATGCTGTCGTTGGCCAACTTGTCGAGGTTCGGCGTGTTGATCTCGCCGCCGAAAGGCCCGATGTCGGAAAATCCGAGGTCATCGGCGAGGATGATAAGGAAGTTGGGTCTCTTTGCGGACGCCATTGTTCACCCTGTTAATCCTGAAGTTTTCTGCAATGAGTCTCTTGGATTTGATGATATTACAACACTAGTGCTTCATGGCACTCATAGCAATAGAGCCGGGATGTGAAGTGGGAGGGAAAATGAGAGCCGGGGGGTCTGCCCCGAGGTGTCATATCTACGTAGGTACAAGCCACAGACAAAGATGTCTGTAGAACCACATTTTGGTTCCCCTCGTGGTCAAACATCGGAACTCCCCAGATTCCAGGCCCAACTGCTACCGTGATGTCGCATTCCGAGGTTCTCCAAGAAGTCGTTTGGAACCCGAAAAGCCAATGATGAACAAGAGAGCATGATTTCTCCGCATGGTCATACGCAACACGGCCGTCCAGTCGAGGCCGTCGAATATCAAGCTACCCCGTTTCCGGCCATGATGAACGGCAACCACAACCACACACAAGCCGGCTCGCAAGCATCAGCTAACATCAATGGCCATAGCTTCGCATCTCCATTCCCTTAACGTAAGCCCAAGAGCGTGGGAGCTAGGATGGCCATGCGACATTCGACATTGAGCTCGGTCAGGAATGATGCTGATTGGAGTCTTGGCGCCAATGCATTTCCCCAACTTTCGGTGATCGGTGGCCGAGATGTCTGATTGGTCGAGACGGCGGTGACGTGATAATTGGTTCCTATTGTTCAAGACAGTCAAGACAGTGAGAAAGCTCTCTGTATGACCTGATCCAGCACAGGAGAGGCAAAGGTGAGAGAAATAGTTGAGCTTTCGCACCACTATATAACAATGCGCGGAACTCGGTCCCTGCTACTTTGTCCCGCGAAGCGAGCCCGACGCAAGTTACTTGTTTACTTATAGCCGATTGTGAGCTGAGATGAAGAACGCAACGTTGGGTAAGATCCGCGCCTATTGGCTCGGGTGTGTGGTTTGCTTTGGCGGCTTTCTCTTCGGATATGACAGTGGCATGTAAGTGTGGCCTCCATTTGTTGATGAACTGGAAATTGAACAGATTCTGATATTTCATAGTGTTGGTGAGTGTCCCGCTGTCTATTGTCTTGAGGCAAGCGCGTCGCATCATAAGTATACTCATAACAGCTCATAGGTGGTGTCTTGACACTCGCATCTTTCCAAGATGACTACCGCTACGGCAAAGGCGCCGGGACGCGCACGAACTCCCTTTCCGTCGGACTGCAACAACTCGGCGCCTTCGTGGCGTGCTTTCTCGCCTGGCCATTGACAGACCGACTCGGCCGCAAGAAGTCGCTCATGCTATCCGCCGCCGTGTTTTCCATCGGCGCCATCATCCAGACCATCAACACGCACTCGCTCATTGCGTTTTACATCGCGCGAGTCGTCGCAGGACTGGGTCTTGGCGCTGCCACGGTGGTGGTGCCCATGTTCAACAGCGAGATGATGCCCAAGGAGATGAGAGGCCAGGTCGGCTCTTTCTTCCAGTGGTTTTTCACCTTCGGTATCTTCCTCTCCTACTTCGTCGACTACGGCGTCGCCCGCGGCATTCCCAACGACCACTCCTCGCAATGGCAGATCCCAATTGGCCTTCAACTCGTGCCCGCAGCCTTTCTCGGCTTCGGCATGTTGACGTTACCGGAAAGCACACGCTGGCTCACCAAAAAAGGCCGCCACGACGAGGCATGGGAGAGCTTACAATGGATCCGCGCCGACAGCTCCCAGGCCACTATTGAGGAGATGGACGAGATTCGCGCCGGCGTGGAGACTGAGGCTAGAGCCACTGAGGGATTCCAGTTGAAGGGTGAGTGACCAATATTTCAAACATCAAATCCCATACCTCATACCTCATACCGTGCACTCAAACCCGCATGCATGCACATCACGACTCTCTTACTAACACCACCCCCACCAGAACTCCTCCTCGCCGAAAACTTCAAGCGCGTCTTCGCCGCCTTCCTAATCTTCACGGCGCAACAAGCGACAGGCGCAACAGCCTTCGCATACTTCGGGCCGCAGTACTTCAAGCTGATCGTCGGCAGCGGCGGGGACCGGTCGCTGCTCGTGACGGCCATCTTCGGGGCCGTCAAAGTCGTCGCATGCGGGGTCTTCGTCCTCTGGTTCTCCGAACGCCTCTCTCGTCGCCAGGTCCTGATCGGCGGCGCCGTGTTCATGAGCGCGTGCCAGATCACCACGGCCGCTGTGGTCAAGTCTTTTCCTGCGCCTGCCGAACAGCAGGATAGTGTTAGCGCGGCCGCTATTGCGACGATTGCGCTCATTTATTTGTTCGTGGTCGCGTATAACTTTAGCTGGGGCCCCATGCCGTGGCCTTATGTTTCCGAGTGAGTGCACCCATATCCACGCCCACACCTACGACCGCTCCCTTATCCTGACCTCAACACCCTCATTCCCGCATCGCAATTGACTCTTGGGTGTTCTGTTCACCTCATGGTGGCTGATTGACTAACACTGTTCGCGCAGGATCTTCCCCGCGCGCATCCGCGAGCCCGGCGTCGCAGTCGGCGTCGCCTCGCAGTGGCTCTGGAACTTCGTCTTCTCGCTCACGACGCCCTACATGATCGCGTCGCTCGGATGGGGCACATTTCTCGTGTGGGGTAAGAAAGACAGACAAAATTATCACCCACCCACCTATTTACACTTCACTACCCTTACCCACCCATCTTACTAAATCATTTCACTAACTTTTTTTTTCTTCTTTTATAGGCATCTTCGACGCAGTCATTGCACTCGCCACATTCTTCCTCCTGAAAGAGACGCGGGGCCTGTCGCTCGAGCACATCGCGCACACAAAGTACCAGGCCAAGAACTCATCGGACGCGGACGCCTCGGTGAAGCAGGTTGAAGGCGAGTAGAGCTGGCTGTGCACACATCTCATTGCGTGTATGTGTGTGTATGTGTATCTGTATATCTGTATTTCTATGGATAATATCAAATTATATAAGGAGCGCAGAAGATGCAGGCATGCATTATCGTTCTAATAGCTAGCCATCGCTACGGATTCAATATTTTCATTCTTAGGACTAGTGTTCCAGCTCAGTGGACCGGCCTAAGATCTCGGCTCATCGCGAAACCCACCCGTAGATCGCCACTTGGTCTAGCGGCCTGTGGGCGAGGTGGGGGCGCTATAACACCTGCATCTGTGCTGTGCTCGGATCTGGGGTACACCCTTCCCCTTCGATACCCAAGCATGAGTATACCCTGCATGAAATTCGCAGCATATCTGAATCCGGGCGTGTTAGTGTATTATGGTGTCTAAGTGTCAGGATGTCAGGGTGTCTGAATAGAATGTATTAAGTGTGTTTCGAATACATATGCCGCCACCAAAAGCAATAATAGATGCGCGAGCCATCTCAGACATATTGCCTCAATTACGAGGCGTCGTTAATCAATCGATCTAGACTCAATGCCTGTTTTACGCTAGATAACGAACGGCATTAAAAATTATTAAAGACAGTCCAGTCCAGACTTCTTCGCGTACTATAAGGATACTGTCGCATAGATTGCTTATAATTATCGAGGCGTATTTGAGTCATGGCGCATTCTTACTTCGGCAATCCCTATCGCGACATCTTTGTTGCCACAATAAGGCTTCTCCGAGTGGTGGGTTCTCAGAGACTGAGACAAGACATCGTGTCACCAGATCTCATCAGTTGTTTGTCTGCATTTAGGTGAGATGACTTGGCCGTAGGTTGTGACATGCGTTACCCCAACACACGTGCAGGTCCGCTTGCCCACATGTTACAGTTATGGAGGAGACCCAGCGAACGATCAACACACTATGACTCACAGAGAAAATGGTGTGCATCAAACTCAGAAGATTAGCATTCAGATAGAATTTAGAGAGGGTTTTATTTAATAGAGTATGTTCAATTTTATAAAAGATGACTATGTGCAAAGTGTAGTATAAAGTGCTATATACTTGGTTGTTGGCTTCCAATTGCCAAGAAAAAGACAGCCAGCTAGCTGGCTACTATGTAAATATGTGCAGGGAGAAAGGTAAGGTATGTAAATACCCATGATGTAAGTCCTAGCCGAGTAGGTAGTATGTAAGTTTGGAAGTTTGTATGTGTATGTGCAATCTTGGACATCGAGTCGTAGAAGAAGAAGAAGAAGAAAAGCGTATGTGCAGAAAGGGTAGATATGTTCAAGAAAGTTAGTTGTAAGGTTCCAAACCAAAATGTGCGCTCGCTCGCAAAACACAAAAGTCGGTCAAGGCGAAAGTATCCGTAGGGACTGTGAGGGTATCAAATCTGCAAAGTGAGTGAGTGTTTGTCGTAGCCAAAAAGCCATAACCCCTAAAACCCCAAAACCCCCTGACGACCTGCCCAACCAACCGCGTAGCCCCCTGAACCGAACGCCCCAATGATTCCTTGCGTAGCCATCGTGCCGTCGTGTCGTCGTGTAGTCATGCATGCGTGCGTGCATCACGTAAGTGAAGAGAAGAAAAGATTCGCCTGCCAAATAACTCCAATGCGCCATTTCGTCAATGCATCAAGGTTCATAAGTGCGTAAGCGAGTGTGTCCGAATGAATAGCCCCCGACGAGGAGGCAAAAAAAGCGCCGTGCGATTGCTCGTCTAGACGTCCGTCTAGGAAGATTGGTACTGCGCGACATAGGCGACTTCCATTTCACTTCCCCAGCCACCCAGGGTGTTGCCATTTGGACCACCGGGCTGTTAGGCATTTAGTTAGTGACGATTTTAGGATTTAGTATGTTGTGCTCAGGGGCGGCAAGGAAGGGTAGGGTAGGGTAGGGTGCATATAAGACTTACAAAGTCACCGCCTACCGCGACGTTCAGAATGATATACTGCGGCGTCTGCGCGAGGGATCTCCAGACATTGACATTATTAATCCTGCCGCCCGTGACCTGCATGAACTGCGCGCCGTCGCGGAACCAAGTGATGCTCTCCGAGGCCCAGTTGCCCGGCGTGCGGTCGATGACGACGCGCCACGTGTGCCAGCCGTTGTCCGGGATGCCCGTGGTGCCTCCGATGCCGTTGAATTCGTTGCATGCGCCGCCGGGCGCCACGTCGCAGTGCACCGTTCCGTAGCCCGTCAGTTGCCCGTTCACCGTCTCCAGGATGTCGACCTCGCCGCACTGAGGCCATGGGGTTCCGTGCCGGATCGAGTCGCCCAGCATCCAGAAGGCGGGCCAGATGCCCGCCTTCTGCGACACTGCGTTGTTGCCGAAGCGGATCTTCGCTTCGACGATGGTGCGCCGCCCACTCGCCGGAGTGAACACGTACTTGGACTCGATCCGTGCCGAGGTCCACTTCCCGTTGTCGAGCTGCGGCACGATTTGCAGGGTGGCGCCGCCTGAGAGTTGATGGTTTCCTGTAGGGCAACTTGTGGTCAGTTACCGCTGTGCAGAAGAAGGGGGGGTGCTGTCTTTGTAGTTGACGGCGCGGGCAGATCATGATATGCACGTACGGTTCGACCGGGTGTATGTCTCAAGCTCATTGTTGGAATTGGCGCTGCTTTGGATAATGTTCCAGTTCCCCTCGTTGACCGTGGACCCTGCGGCGCCGTTGAAGTTCTCCTGCCAGACGACATTGTATCCTCCGTAGCCAGGGACTCCTTCGGTCACAACAGAGGTGACCGCTAGGGCAAAGGCCAACAATTTCTTGGAAAACATGGTGGGAAAACAGGATATATACGTTTCTGAATATGTACGTAGGGAAAGAATGGCGTGACGTAGTACGATAGTTGAAGGTGATATAGTATGTACAATTAAAGCGGGATCTGATTACGAAAGGATTGGCAACGACAATGGTCGCTGTTGTAAGTGTGAAGGACTGGAATGATCCGCGATGGTAAGCACGAAGATCATCTTCTCGGAGGCGAAGAAACCCAGCCTCTTTATACTAGTCGTTGGACGGTCCCCGATGAGAGAGGCATTTTCTTCGGCGATCCGGAGATAGTGCGCCGTCATTGGGAATGAAGTTCTCATGGCTTGGAGCAAGGTAAAGTGACAGGGGCGGTGTGTCAAACCTTGGCCATGGGTAGAAGCCGGCACTCAAGCCACGGGTCCTAATATCGAAGGCGTGATATTATCAAACCCTACAGACGGTACAAATGCAGCAGTTATGATCAGAAACAAGGTCTGCTGTGGGGTGTCACCGTCCCCATCGCTCAAAACGCCGACTTATACACCTACCCAACTGGGAGGCCTATAGTCACCTTCGGCGGTCCTATAACCGTTTTGAGGTTAAGAACTTGAATCAGGCTCGGGATCCCATCTCGATGACATGGTCTTAAGTCGCGAACTAATTCTCTGGACTGTCTTACTGGCTGTCCTTGTTCCGGGGAGGACTCACGAATAGCATGTGCCAGCGACACCCGCAGGGCGGCTCGAAGTGTTTTAGGTCGCATCTCTCTTGTTTCCTGTTTAGAGGTGCATTAGCCGTCAGGGGTAGCGGCCGTCGGATTGGCGTAGAAGTTAACGTCAATCTCATGCAGTGCATACTACCCCCCAAAAACCGCGCTTGGCTTCATATACATATGCCTGATCGGTATTCCCTGCGTTGGTGAAATATATTGGGATGGGACCCCGGCTACCCGTGCGCATGCTCACAAGGGGCGGGCTGTGGGGTACTGAAAGCCAAGGAAGCCAGAACGGAGGGCCAGATGTGTCCAATGAGACATCGTCCGTCTACACCACGATCCGGGCGGAGGCGATAGAGCGACGGCCGCGTACGTGTCCCTCAATAAACAAAATCAGTCGAAATCGACGTTGAATAATTACCATGACGTAGATAATAAGAAGGGTCTTGATCATGTACAGAGAAAGACCCTATGTGCTCATCCCGTGCAGAAGATCCCATGCGGTGCGAGCCATCGTCATGGTTGCACGGCACTTAGCAATTGTCTTGGAAGTGTCGCGCAGACCATCTCAGCAATCATGCTCCCTCACACATGATCGACAGGGAGTACCTGCGCAAGCCGCGTGGTGGGCGATATCGATGACCCTATTTGGGGAAGCAGTCATCCCGCGCTTCTGATTGGCGGTTTCACGATCAACCCCAGATCCATTCGCTACACTAGAATCGCACAGCAACACCCCGTTCATCTCACCTGAAGACTAATCAGGCCCGAGGACGCCCGATCGGGAAGCTCGTTGGTGCCCTAGCAAGCGCCGTCACTTGCGATGCGATATCAAAAAGAAGACGGAAGACAAATTCTGCGAATGATGCCTTCATGTCTAGGTCACTTTTGGCTCCCAATCTCGGGACAAGTCCTCCTTTGGGGCAGTAACAACGCATGCGATGAACGTCCCAGTGGCCACACGGAAATCGATGCGGTGTCGCAACATGCACACGCCGAAATGCCGACGACTCTGACTTTTTAGCCTGGGTTACCAAGCCTTTGCATCGCGTCAACCAGCCTATTTGAACTTAGAAAGATGGCGCTCTGGAGACAAGGTTACGTAACCCCTGGTCTCCAACTCTTGACTTGCAGCTCTTCTGGTGTGACCAATTTGTGCATCGTGATTGAATGACTGATGATGGGCGAAATTTGGCCGAGTTTGAACTTCCCAAAGCATCTTGCATGATAGCATGGGGCTGGTGTGGTGGGGTTCAAAGTGAAGTTTTGCACACCGGAGGGCCCGAGCAGAATGTTCGGCATCAGAAATTCCCGTCAAGGCCGTCAAGGGGGCTCTGGAGACTTATACATCGCGATGTTAGGCGTACGACGACACTCATCTTATCCGGCGGTAGGGAGACATGAAATGTTGCCCTTGCGATGGACTGCGAATGTCGCCTGCATGACAGCTGGGTGAATGGCTCATACATTGTTCGTACCGACTTTTCAATTACCGTCATGCCTATGCCGCTGTCAGCTGAAAAAAGAAATCAGAGTGACAGCTTCAGACTTGACATTATGTCAAGCAGCTTTCGGAAGAGGCTGCTTCTGGTGTGGTACTTATTGGTTGGTATAACGCGCCGCATCCCCGGCGACTTGTGATGAACCCTTTAGATACTATCACAGGGTCAGATGTTGCAACCGATATCTGAATCCATAGTTGAGCTCCGAAAGGGCGACGGGGTCATGTTGCGCAGCTGCACCCATGTCTATCAAGCCCATTTTAGCGCTTGCTTTGTCACCGTCGCGCCAGCATCGCGGTCAAGGCTTCTTTCTTCGCAGGATTGGATCGAGATTAGTCGACAACGATACAACCGACGAGGGTCGTGGGAAGGCGAAGAGAACTCGCTGTGGCCTAGAACCCCCAAGCCGAGGCTCGTGACTGTGTCCATGGGAGTCTATTCCCCTTGGGTAAGGTCGGTTAGGTTGGGTGAATTGGCCAGATTTGGAGGACTCCCAGATTTGGTATAATCCGGAAATAGTTAGCGACCTCCATCGTTCGACTATGTAGAAGATAGGATCGAATCGCCGAGGTAAATTTGGAATGCAAATGAGGGTTGAAATGCGCGAATATAGGTTGACTGACTAAGTTGTCGAGGAGAAGATGCGAAAGAGACGCAAGTGACAGGTAGTCGAGGTAGGTAGTCGATCGGATTCCAATATATAAATAAGCAGTGCCGACACCTCCACCTCGACCTCGTATTCAGATGTGGGCGGGCTGAGGTTGCGATCTGCCGTGACCCTTTGCAGATCCGGATGCATCCCTGTGTCCCAGCCGATCTGAGTATGCCGATCGCTTATGTGCTTTTATTGTGTATGACGGTCGTCTCCAGTACAATTGATTGTATTGAATGAGTGCTCAATGCGCCGTTGAATTCCGAGAGTGTGATTGATTGATTTGGTTGCTCATCGGATTTGGGTTGTAGAGGTGATGGAGTGAGTGACGTCGGCTCACCATGAAGGAAGGGCCTTTCTCATACGTGTATGCTGTTGCGCGCACTTGCCTTCAACTCAGCCACGCTCCTTCCAAAAAGCAAACTGCATTTCCGTGATGTCATGTTTTATTTGCCACTCAACCGTCGCTGCGAGTTACACTTGTTTAATTGAGATACAGGCTGCAGTGGTAAAGGGAGCTTTTGTGTACTCCGGCCATGAAATGAGCCTAGTGAGCCGCGTGTTTAATTTCGCTATATTGACTACAAGTTCTAGGAATGAGGGTGTTTATCGACATTGAGGTGCATGACATAGTATTTATCATCAATATATATCGGGTTCAATTGATACACTATCCTCCGCCCCTGGTGCAGATCTGGCATATAGGCTAACTCTATCGTCTATAAGGTCGGCGTGCCCGCGAAGTACAAGTGTTCTACAATTCGACGCTGGTAGGCCATAAAGTCTTCACATCAAAACAATCGCAGCCCCTGCGTGCCCTCATCCCCAACCCCAACACCACCCATCTCCTCATCAGAAGACTCCTCATCAAGAACCATCTTCTGACCAAACAGCGTCCCGAAGAACCTGTCGATGGCGCTCTGTTCCCAGCCTCGCCTATCCTCCGGCGCCATGAAATTCTGCAGTTTCTGTTCATTCGTCAGCCATCAAATCACCATGTCTTTGAAGGAGAGTAAGTAGTAAGGTAAGTATCTACTTACAGGAATAGGCGCAAACCGCATCTTGCGGCCTTTGCTGGCTTTCGTATCGACATGGCGCTTGGCCTTGGCCTCTTTCACGGCTGCGTAGCGGACAGTCGCCGCTTGCAGCCCAGCCCCGGAGCCGTCGCCCGATCGTTGGTCGACCAGTTCTTTTAACAGGAGTTGGTAGAAGTCGGCGTCGTCGTAGATGGACTGGTCTTCGTTGACCTTTTGCGCTACCTGGTACGGCGCGCACGAGCGAGGCGTCCGTGTCCGCTTGATGAGTCGTTCGGGAGCCTCCAGTTCGTCGTTTATCATCGCAGTAATTGGTTTTTCGGAATTCCTCGTGAACTTGTTGGCCGAGCTGGCGGTTATGCTCGTCTTCTTGGCGTCGCGAGACCACTGCGAACAGTAACATTAGTAACAATGTAGCGAATAGAAAATAATACACCAAGACTCACCTTCTCGAGAACTTGTTTTCTTCGCGCAGCCTGATGCCTCTCATGAAGCTGCATCCTGTTCCATAGCGTCGTTGTCAAGTCATCATCTGTCTCGACATGTTTCCGCTTCTTGCCCTTGTGTATATTCGTGCGGAACTCGTCGAGGGCGTTCCAGAGTTGTAGGGCGGACCTCTCTGCAGCTTCGTAGGGTTCGGCCACCGCTGGATCCTCGTCTTGCTCAGCGTATTTGATGGAGTTGGTGGCGACGATTGACTTCTGGAGACGTATGCGGACATTGAGAAGGGCATCGAAGCCCTTCCGTTGACGCTGGACAGCTTTCCCCTTCTGCACATCGGCGTCTACCGTCTTTAGCAACGACTTGACGACACCCTGCTCGCCCATCATTTCTTTGACTGATGCCGCTAAGGCAGAGCTGGATTGCTTGGGTTTACGACGGCTTCCAGTCTCCTCATCCTCGTCGTCGTCATCTTCGTCGTCATCTTCTTCATCCTCCTCGCTATCTCCTTCCGACAGATCGTCTTCATCGTCGAAGCCAGACTCGCCGTCGTCGGACTCCTCGGCCTCGTCATCGATCAAGCCTCCTGTTTCCGAGGCATCGTCGGAAAGATCTTCCTCATCGTCAACATCATCAGAGTCGTCCATCAGATCCTCATCATCAATGCCCTCCTCTTCTTCGCTATCCGACCCCATAAAATCAGCAGCAGTAGCTCGTTTCGCATGCCTGCTCTTCTTCTTTCCCCTCAGGACCAGCTCCGCAAATCGGTCATCGCCGCCAACGATATCGTCGCTATCAATCTCGTCGTCCTCGTGGCCCTTCTGATCGGCCACGAGGTCTGCGGCGTCGGGGTCATCGAATTCCTCAACAGCGTCTTCGTAGTTGGACGAGGAGCCGTCGTTGTCTTCGCTGTCCTCTTCGTCTTCCTCGTCCTCGTCCTCGTCATCATCCTCAGCTTCCAGGTCCTCGCGCGACACGCGGGCGCCTCTGTACTGCGGCCCTAGGACCACGGGCTCGTTGCGACGTAGTTTGCTCTTGCTGCGCGACAGTTGCAGTTAGCGCTTGATTTTAACGGAATGTACCCTCGTGGTAAAAGAGAAAAAGGATATTCGTACCCGACGGCCTCGTAGTGTTCGGTTCCCGCAACTTCTGCGTCGCTGCCGTCGTCGTCACTGCCGCTATCGCTGGCATCGTCGCTATCGTCGGGGACCTGGTCTGCTTCGGGATCATAGTCTGACGGAAACGCGGTGTAAGCAAAGGCATTCAACAAAGGGTGCACATATGATGTTATTACCTTTAACAGGGCGCTCGATCAAATCGGCGAGTTCGCGCGCGCGACCCTGTTTTTTGACCATTTTTGCAGTGAGAAACGACCGAGGTTGGCCGGGAGTAAATGTCTTGTAAGTACAATCTTCTAAGTGCAGCTTCAAGCTTCAGGCAATGTACGTGGGGCGCGAGCGCCTGGAAAATTTTAGCGGTCAATCGCGGCAGGAATTTCGAGGTGGGACGCGCAATGGGGCAGATCGACTTTAGCGTCCAGTCTGCAGGTGGCCCCTTGTACCAAAGTATCTTTTGGGGAAACATGAGCCGGGATTTAGAAGAGCTCTCACCACTCACTCCTTTGCATAATGCATTACTTATATGAGATGCCTCCAGAACAACCTCTAAATTCTACTTCGACTTACTGAAGTTGTACCTGATTTCGTAAGTCTCTACCCATATATGAACTTCAAAAGCTAATCGACTTCAGATATAAATGAATTGATTCTTGGATCAATCACATTTGACAGAGTGTAACCAAACTCTATACACAACTCCCCATGAGGGACGACTCAAACTCATCATGAGACCAACACCAACCCGCCTCTTCCAAACTCTACGTTCACTTCAACATGAGAACCCACTGGTCAGTTGAGAAAACCCATTACCACAAGCATATTACTCTTCAAAACCCCCCTATCATATGTAATTGAAAGCCACAAATAAAACCACTTCACTTATCACTGACCTTAAAATCCAGGGCCTCCCCCGAACGGGCTCCATCCCGCGCATGCAGCGCGGCCTCCCCGAGAGGCGGAAGATCAAAGACGTCGCCAAGGTCGTGGCCGTATCGTCTGCGAAGGGCGGCGTGGGGAAGAGCACGGTAGCCGGTGAGTTTAGCTCAATTCAGTCTCAGTTTCAAGTCTACCTCCAATCAGTTCAAAACATCTTAAACAAACAGTCAATGCTGACATTTATCTTTCTCCAAATACAGCAAACCTATCTCTCGCCTTCGCCCGCATGGGCTGTCGCGCGGGCATTCTCGACACAGATATCTTCGGGCCCTCGATACCGACGCTGTTCGACCTGTCGGGGGAGCCGCGGTTGTCGAGTAGTGAGTTGTGGCTCTTCACATCCACATTGACATACACTCAATATTATACTTACACATGTTCACCTTCACCTTCACATGTCTTGAAATATCACACTCAATTCCGCTCACTTGGATCACATACCTTCATTCTCAACCGCCAAATCTTATACCAATACTAAAACCAATACTAACAAAACCCGCCTCCCCAAAAAAAGATAACCAACTCCTCCCCCTCTCCAACTACGGCGTCAAGACCATGTCGATGGGCTACCTGGTCGGCGAGGACGCGCCCGTGGTCTGGCGCGGGCTGATGGTCATGAAGGCGCTGCAGCAGCTGCTGCACGAGGTCGAGTGGGGTGGCCTCGACGTGCTCGTGCTCGACCTGCCGCCGGGCACCGGCGACACCCAGCTCAGCGTCACGCAGCAGATAGTTCTCGACGGTACGTGCTCTGCTCTAGTCTACTCTGTTCTACTCTACTTTACTCTACTCTCATATTCCATACCATATCATATCATACCATATTGTCTTATATCACATCATCTCATCTCATATTATAATTTCCCATCACACCGAAGGAGGGTCTATACGATCAATCAATCAACCAATCCCCAACCCATCGATCTAAGAATATGAAGAGATACGATATACCTCAACACACACACAAAAACTAACACCCCCCAGGCTCAATAATCGTAACAACCCCCCACACCCTCGCCATAAAAGACGCAATAAAAGGCATCAACATGTTCAAAAAAGTCTCCGTGCCCCTCCTCGGTCTCGTGCAGAACATGTCACTATTCCACTGTCCGAACTGCGCGCACGAAACCGCCGTATTCGGCTCCCGCGATCGCGTAGAGGCGCTCTGCCGCGACCACGCCATCGACTTATTGGGCGACATCCCGCTGCACCAGAACGTCGGCGACGACGGGCAGAGGGGGAGGCCGACGGTCGTGGCCGAGCCGGAAAGCGAGCGGGCGAAGGCGTTTATGGATATTGCGCGGCAGGTGGGGACCAAGATTGGGCTGTGGTAGGTAGGTAGGTAGGTAGGTTGCGGATGGGATGGCTGCGATAGGTGCATTGGATTGCATTATATGGAAGCATGGTGGTCAATGGTTTGTACTACTACTATGATTTGTATAAACATCTTAAAGCGTGGTGTATGTGTATATGCAGAGAGTCTTAGAGGCTGTAGCTATTACTCAGAATGGCAATATGTCGGATCTACGTACAGCTACGATCACAGAACAAATCCTACAATATGTGGCAGGGACAGGTAGTGTGTGTCCTAGCACCAGCCGTCTCGTCGAAGACCCTGTGGACAAACAAGCACTTAGCATGTGATCTATCACGAATTATAAGGCACACTGGGTAGGAAAATGACTTGGTTCTTGATTTTCTCGAGCTAGAGAAAATCTATAGCTCGGCTCGGGAGCTTGCTTCGCAAAGCATCGCCACAGCACGATGCACGCAATCGTCCCACTCGTAACACACGTTAGCATGCAGACTATTGGACGTAAGGGATAGAGTGGAAACAAAGCCTAGGTATTTGAAAACAGTTCCCTTCGCCAACACCAACACCGTCCGGTATCCATCAATCAATCAATCAACTCATGCAGAAGTTCGCTTTTATCGCCAATCCTCAAATACGTAAATCTAACTCAAAGGGTTTCGCGCGCGACACTGTAAGTGGCATTAGTCCAAATCCTCGTTGGCTTGGTAGATGTGGCGGGTCCTCGAAACATCTTTCCGCATAGCCTGTCCCGAGCCTGTAAACCCAACTGCGCACACACAAAGTCAGCATTGCATCCATCGTATGATCGCAAATCAGGGCACCAACCTCTACCGTGAACACCCTCGGGCGTTCGGAACATGCTGTCTTTCTTGGACTTATTCGTCTTGGCGAACTTGGACTTGTTGTTGAACTCCTGCCACTTGTTCTTGCCCGCCTCGAGCTCCTTCTTGGCCTTTATCTTCTTGGCCTTCGGCTTGCCATCCCCGGCATTATCGAGAGCCTCGTCCCTGCTCTTCTGCGCCAGCTCGGGGTTTATGCTAGCTGCGGCCGATATGACGCCTGGATTCGCAGAGGAAGATGAGAACGACGGGGCTGGAGCAGCGAATGGTGCGGCAGCGTTGATGGGGGTGCCGTCGGCCTTGCGCTTCTGGGCTATGGGGCGGATGTCCTTGGAGCGTAACTGTTCAGTATTGTCGTAGCTCTTGAACTTGACGACGTAGATGGGGGCAGTTGACGAGCCGGTGATGGAGGTGATGCGGGCGGGGTAGAAGCCCTTGTCGCCCGACACCCACTTGGCCATGACGTTGTCGTTCACATTGTAGTTGACAGGACCGGCGTCGGGCTCCTTGTCCTCGGGCGGGGGCGGCTGGGCCTTCTTGAAGGCGGGATGGTTCTCGCGCGACCACTTCTCCTGGACGGGTGGCGGCGCGGGCGCCGAGGGCTGAGGAGCTGGGGCCTGCGACTTGGGGGGTGCCTTGGTAGGCTTCAGTTCAGCAAGTGATTCGTTCAGCAGCGAGAGCGCGTCATCTAACTCAGACTTCAGATCGAGCAGTTCTGCATTGCCGGGGTCGTCTCGGAGACCGGCTTCCACGACATCGAGCTGGAGAGAGTACAACGGTTAGCATTGTGCAGCGATTGTACGGTCGCGTGACGTACCTGTTCCCGGAACTGCTTGATATCCTCCTCGATCGATGTGATGTCGGCCATGGTGGTCTAAAGGGCAGTGTATGTGTGGAGAGCGAACAATAAGTCAAAGACAATTGAGGTTGACAGGTGGGGGTTGTTGGACCTCGTACAGGCGCAAAGAGTAACTCTAACCAATTCGTGAATGGTGTTGGAGAGATGCCCAGAGAGGCGCATGGAATCTGAGCCTAACAGGTTGAGAGATGCTTACCTAAGAGGCGACCGACGTAGGTGCCTAAACCGGGCAGATCCAGGACGGCCATTGCGCTAGCTACCTAGGTAGTACCTCGGTAGTTGCATATGGTCAATATTGTTATACGCAATGAGCGATAAGCAATAAGCGATAAGCCCGATAAGCATTAAATTAGAGAGTCTGATTTTGGAAAAGCATTCCGTGACGTTCAGATCTTCTCACCCCAGCTCAATTTGAGCTTGAACCTCAAATTCAAGTTAAACAGTCAAACTTCACATCTTTCCAGAGCTTGAACCTCGTTGCTCAAGACACTTTACAAAGTAAAGTTACCTAATGCAATTACCTTACTGGTCTGTTCTACCTAGACCTGGCTCAGCTGGTCGAGGGAATAAGGCGGAGTGAGTGCTTATTGTGGACCATTCAATAATTCACAGGTTGTAACTGGGGATGGTACATTGTCACTTGTGCAAGGAAAAGTGCTTAGCCGTCTAACGGGAATTGTTGTTTAAGAATATCACCTAAGCTTACCAGTCTGACAACGCCAGCAAGTTATATGATGTTGTAATGCGCTGATTAACGTCCATAGCCTTCCAATAGCTTAATAGCAACCGGTCATAGTAATTTATATTAAAATAAGGGTGGTTAGTACACTTTTCACCCTTTAAATATATATATATAAACTCCCTTATAGCCCTCCTTAGCTATTACCTTTACTTTTTAACTTATCTTTAAATACTATACTTTTTATTTATATACTACTTATCTTTAAATACTATACTTTTTATTTATATACTACTTATCTTTAAATACTATAATATTATCTATAGGCAAGTGTTACACATGGGCAAGTGTTACACTTTTTCTTAACTTTTTAACTTCTAACTTTATATATATATATTTTTACAATAACGCAATAGTTTAATAATCTAAAGAAGCCGATCTATAGCTAACGCTTCAAGCTAAAAACCATAACCCTAAACTATCCTTACAGAAGCTTGGTTAAATCTACAACGTCTACGCTTATACATTATAACAAAAAATCAATAGTAATGCGCTTTACTATATTACTAATATTAAATATCGAAATTTAATAATATCGGAAAAAGAAATAATTGCTAAGCGTATACTCGAGCTAGACGCGCAAGCATTTCTACCCCGGCTTCGTTATATTTAAAAAATAGCTAATATTTTCTAACACAAATGCAACACATCCAAAGTAAGCGTTAACTGGGCTTTAACCTTTATACAATAACAACCTGACCTCTGAACACGTTATAACCGCCGAATCGATTACTAGCGAGCCTTTAACAAAAACCCCGAAAGTTATTACAAGTAGTTTAGGCTTATAAAGCTTATAATCGAGAAATATAGTGTTACGAACCAACAGGGCGCACGACCTGTTGAAAAGACCTAGCGCGAGAGGGGATAGCCATGTTCCAAGCTAGTGACGCAAGACGAGACTAGGAGACAAGCCACACGCCACAATAAGGCGCTACAAAGGTCACGTAATGGATAGGAGGATCGGAGAACGATCCAGATATCTAAGATCAGAGGATAGTTGTACGATCCAGCTATCTAGGACCAAAGGATAGGAGGAATATCCTATAATCTATACTAAGATATAAAAAAAAGAAATACTATATAGCTTTAATAGTATTCCTATATATCTAGTCTTTTTTTACTTTACTATTTAATCTAAACATACTAATAGTTTTTAGAATAGGAGTAACCTCCTAGCGACTTAGTAAATAATATTTTATATTGTTTAGTAATCCTTTGTTATAAGCTTAGCCCTTATCTTTAGGAATATATACCTATTAAAACCCCTACTCTACCTTATACTTAGTATTACAGATAGAGCAGTTGTTATATTTTAAATAGTCTTATTTAGTTAAGCTACAAAGTAAGCTAAGCAATAGGACATAATAGCTACGTAAGCTTAAATACTTAATATAACTTAGGAATAAGTCCTAAAAATTATCGACTAGTTGTATAAAAAAATCAATCAATTAGACAAAACTAATAAATAGTTCAAAAACCAACTATTTGCAATATCCAAGCTAAAGCGTTATAAACTAACTCAATTAACCATATTTAACAGGAAACAAGACTAGTTAAAAGGGTTTTTAACCCAGGCTAAGGCCTATATACAGCACTTCGGAAAGGACTTTCCTTCGGAAAGAGAGAAGATCCTTTGTATGGCAGGATTCCTTACTAGAGAAACACTAGAATAGTTCGAGCCAAAGATAAAAGAATTTATCGAAAACGAAGAAAAGGATTAGTCAGAAAACATTAAAAAAACATTTGCCGATATGAAAGGATTCGAAAAAGCCCTTACGGACATATATAGTGATCCAAAAGCTGAAAGACGAGCAGAACAAAGGCTACTAGACCTACGATAGACTGGGTTAGCTAGCAAGTATACTACCGAGTTTAAAAAGATGCTTACACTCATAACTTAGAATAATAATAATAACCTAATATCCGTGTTCTATAAGGGACTAAAAAACGAAGTCCAAAACGAGTTATTCCGAATCGAATAACTAAAAAAACTATATAACTATATTATATCGGTAATTAAAATCGATAATTATCTATACAAAAGACGCATATAAAAACGAAGGAAAGGAGCTATATACATAGCTAATACCAAGAAGGCACAAAGGAACCAATCCATAGCTATAGGAACACACCCAGGCCCAATAGAGGTTAACGCCGTAGAAAAAGACCTTAAGCAAGTTAAATGTTATAATTGCTAATAAATGGGACATTATGTACAAAAATGCCCTAAACCCCAAAAGGAATGAAAGAACGGAAGAGTACCCGAGGGAAGACAAGCATTGGTAGCCGAAAACGGTACACAACAAATCGCGATGATGCGTATAAGCAGTACACCAATAGTCAAGAATAGGGACTGGCTAGAAGGCGAGTTATGTCCTAAAGACATGGGCTGCGTATATAATTAGTATAGACACTAGACTAAGTTCGAAAGAATTGAACACTTAGTAGTTAAATCTATACGACGGGGAGATACCCTTATAACTAATTAAAAATAAAAAGAACGAGAAATTAGGGAAACTGAACTAATAACTCTAGAAGTAATACTTAAGTATAGATTATAGGATCGATTTTGGGAAGTATAACGAACGGGAAACTACCTACTAATTATAGGGATAGGAACTAATACTCTCGAGATACTACGATATATAGTAGGATATATATCACAGAACTATTTATACGATAGAACTATAATAAATAGAGAAAAAATATTAGTACTAAAGAATCTAAAATATAAAAAAATCTCCTGGGTATCCTATATAATATATTAATATAACGAACATATGGTTAAAAAAATCTAAAACAACTGGTTTCTAAAACGGATTAATAAAAAACTAATAGATAGACTATACTAAAAAAACGAAATAGGATAACTAGTAGTTACTTATTATAACCCCAGAGGATTTTGTTTATTCGAATTAGACCCTATATAGCCTAAAGAATACTTTCTAGGGGGAGATAAGTTAAAAGAGTATACTAGCGACCACTACAAAATCCACGCATATAAGAAAGCAAGAAACTGGAGAAAAAAGAACAAAGCTAACAAAAAGGCTTGATAGAAATAACTTATATATAAAACACCTGTGCAAGGGAGTCAGGACTCCGAACCACTAGTTATAGCAATACTGGATAGAAAACTAATATAGTCCGAAGAAGAGCTATAGAACTATGTAGAAAAGGTCCAGGCCACAAAGGGCAAAAACCGATAACATATAGTATAATAATTAAAAAACAACGAAAAATAGTTGTAAAGCGATAATAACTAACTTAAAGTATCGAAAAGTTATTATATACTATAAATATAAAAATATCTACATAACTCATAATAGAATTACAATATAATAGAAAGAAATTAGTAGCTATAATCGACATAGGCGCGTAAGTAAACTTTATCTTACTAAGAATTATTAACAAGTTTGACCTAGAATAAAAACTTAAAGACAACCTTTACCTACTTACAACTATTAATAGTAGTTATATAGTATATAATTAAAAAATTATTAAAAAGGAAACTATAGAACTTCCTTTTAATATCCAGGGTTATAAAAAACGGCTTAAGCTTAATATTATAGAAATATCTAGGCACGATATTATTTTAGGGATACCCTAGTTATAGGTAAGCAATCCTAAATAAATTAAAGCACCGGCTAGCTTTAATAGGATATACTAGGAAAAGATTTAGCCTTGAAGAGTCTATTAGAAAGAACTTATATAAATTTATAAAGGTACTTAGTATTTGTTTATTAATCAAAGAGCCTAAGCCGATACTAGTAGAT